>BTPG01000004.1:53823790-53885491 GCA_036245525.1 Semisulcospira habei | reverse complement strand
AAATTTTAAAAAAAATGGAAAGACATTCAGATGTATTTTGAATAAGCATTTGGATATAAATATTCTGTTGAATACTTTGTTTTAGTATAACTTTTAAACCTTTGACACAAAAAATAAAAAGTGCACCCCAAAAATAAGAAAAAAAAAGCAAGATTTTTAGGTGGTTAAACTGCTCAGTTTCTCTCTAAAATGCACCAGATTGCACAAATTTTAATGTAAATTTTCAAAAATTTTTCCGGGGGGGGGGGGGGGGGGGCATGCCCCCGGACCCCCCTAGTGAAAAGGGGTTTTCCTCTTTTTTTTAGTACGAGTAATTCCATGCTCTGAAGAATGGTTGGTTGTACTGCCATACCATTTTGCAAATGAAAGAATGGCTGGTTGTTTGTTGGAGACGAAAGACGTTAAATAAAGGCTGAAGTTTCAAGTGATTTCTTATGTTGTCAGTTAGTTAATTAATGTCGGTGTTCTGTTCTGTCATTTTAACTCGTTCTACCCCAAGATCGGAATCCCCAAATGTTGACGTCGTCTTCAGAAGACTGCGTTGCAGTGCAGGACACAGATCCACCATGATAGTTCAAGGGTGATGCCAGAATAGCTTGGCGCCCATAGGCGCCAAGCTATTCTGGCATCACCCTTGAACTATCATGGTGGATCTTTATTTTGCTGTGGTGTGTCTGGGGTAGAATAAGTTGAGCCCAATGTTGAAGTCGTCTTGAGAAGACTGCGTTGCAGTGCAGGACACGGATCCACCATGATGGTTCAAGGGTGATGCCAGAATAGCTTGGCGCCCATAGGCACCAAGCTATTCTGGCATCACCCTTGAACTATCATGGTGGATCTTTATTTTGCTGTGGTGTGTCTGGGGTAGAATAAGTTAAGCCCAAATGTTGAAGTCGTCTTCAGAAGACTGCGTTGCAGTGCAGGACACAGATCCACCACGATAGTTCAAGGGTGATGCTAGAATAGCTTGGTGCCCATAGGCGCCAAGCTATTCTGGCATCACCCTTGAACTATCGTGGTGGATCTTAAATTTTGCTGGGGTAGAATAAGTTAAGTGTTCGTTTCTTCGTCTGGGTCTTTTTCTATCTTTGATATTTTTCCACACTTTTTGACCCGCATCATAGTCATACTGAGGCTAAATAGCTTCAAATCTGTTCACTGCCATAATTCTATGCAAGCTACATTACAGTACTTACAGATGAGGACATAGACCAATGGCTTTAGTTCAAGGGTGGTGCCACAATAGCTTGGCGCCTAGAGGCACCAAGCTATTCTGGCACTAACCCTTGGACTATTTCAGTTACACTAGTTGCACACACTGGTGTATTCCGAATGATAAGGGTTAATATTCAAAATGCTCTGTTGCTGTTTGTCTGAAACTCCAGAGTACCCCAAAACGCACAAAAAAGGTCCTTTAATTTCCAGAATACATTATGTTGATTCTCACATCAATGCCATGATAAACTGTTTTGCTTCAAAAGGACAAAACGCAGCAATGTTTAAACGATTTCCTCTGTAAAAATCATAATCGAAAGGTTTCGGGCCAGTGTTTATTGAATTTTGCACCATACTATGTAAAGAATGTTAAAGCACACATACACATTTAAGTTGGGAAAAAAAATTAATGTGAAAAAGAAGTATTCCATGAACTTGACCTTATTACAGACGCCTACTGTTGTGAAGACACCCATTTTGACTGTAATGCCAGTTTCATTTGTGTGAGAGAGACACCCACCCACTTTATTGGCAGAAACCCATTTTTTCGGCATCTAGTGGCTCTGTTTCTAGAAAATGTCTATTTTATTTTAAGTTATAGAGCTTAGTTATAATGTGAGTTCTAAACATTCGCATCAATTCCAGAGCCTTAGAATAAATAGAAATATGGGAACCCATTTTCACATGAAATGCTAGGTAACCCACTCTGATGGTTGCGTCTCCCTGTGTGTGTGTGTGTGTGTGTGTGTGTGTGTGTGTGTGTGTGTGTGTGAAAGAGAGGAGAAAGGGAGAGAGAGAAAAATTATTAATAAATAACCATGCATGTATGATTTGTATTTTTAAGGTTCAATGGTCACAGTTCTCATGTCATTGGGCTTCAGAAAACTCTTCAGTATTTCAAGGCAGTTAAACTGTTTGACCCATGTGCCTAATCGACTGAGCTGCAGCGGCATGCCACAAGCCTGGGGAGCAGCAATATCAAAAGGCACCAAGATCGCATCTGTCCCAATAATAAAACTATGGTGTGCTAGCCAGGCCATCGGAGAAGCAGACGAAAAGGCCCATAACATGCCACATCAACACAAGCAAGAAGTAAGCATTACCTAAAATAAAATCAAAACTATTATTAACTGGTAAATTATACTTTATTCTGGAATATGAGTGGTTCACATGCCAAAACATAACACACAGAGAACTATCGCCCAGTCTCCAATCTCTCTTTCCTGTCCAAGCTTCTTGAGAAGGTTGTTCTCAACCAGCTCAACCTCCACCTCACCGACAACAATCTCCTCAGTCCATTCCAGTCTGCCTATCGCAAACATCACAGCACTGAAACAGCCCTTCTACATATCTTAAACGATCTGCTTCTCTCCACCGACTCGGGCAACATCTCTCTTCTTACACTACTCGATCTCTCTGCCGCCTTTGACACTATAGACCACTCTATCCTCCTCCACCGACTCCACCACTCCTTCGGCATCACTGACTCTGCTCACTCCTGGTTTCTCTCCTACCTCTCCGACAGACAGCAGTCCGTCACCATCAACGGCGTCTCTTCCAACCCAGTCACGCTCTCCTGCGGAGTTCCACAGGGGTCCGTCCTGGGCCGGTCCTTTTCACACTCTACACCTCTCCTCTGTCCAACATCATCCAGTCTCACCGCATACACCACCACCTCTACGCTGACGACTCACAACTGCTAGACAAAGACAAACTCGACAACACTCAGTCACTACTGACTCGCACGGCTGACTGCTATGAAGACGTGAAAAACTGGATGACAGCAGACAAGCTCAAACTGAACGACGACAAAACGGAAGCCATGCTGGTAGGCACTCGCCAGAAACTCTCCCAGCTCCCTCCCTCTCTCCACCTTCAACTCGATAGCACCCCCATCTCCCTCTCTGACTCGGCCAAGAACCTCGGCGTTATCCTCGATTCCTTTCTGTCCATGACCAGCTTCGTCTCCGCCACGGCCCAGGCATGCTATTTCCACTTCCGCCGCATCAGTCAGATCAGAAAATACCTCACTACCGAAGCTGCCACCAAACTTGCTGTCTCTCTCATCTTATCTCGCATCGACTAATGCAACTCTCTCTTTTCCGGCCTCCCTCACTCCACCATTTTCACTCTCCAACGCGTACAGAACAATGCTGACCGCCTCGTCCTCAGAAAGACAAAATCCGACCACGTCACACCCCTGCTCAAACTCCTTCACTGGCTCCCCATCCCCCAACGCATCCAATACAAAATTCTCTCTCTCTGCTACAAATCCCTGAACAACTGCGCTCCTGCCTATCTCTCCAACTTACTTCACCCCTACACACCTTCCCGCTCCCTCCGCTCTGCCTCTGACCCTCTCCGCCTCCACATCCCTCGCACCAAACTTAACACTTTCGGCCCCCGCTCCTTCTCCGTCCACGGTCCATCCACCTGGAACACTCTCCCACTCGGAAACACTCTCTCTCTCTCCTCCTTCCAGTCCGCCCTCAAAACTCACCTCTTTCAACAGTTTTAGCGCTATATCACCACACTCCCCACCCCAAGCTGACCGTCGTAATGTATTCCACTGTTTGTGTACGCGAGTCATTGTCTAAAGCGTGCGCATGCGTGCGCGAGTTGTGAGTGCGCGCTTAGAGTTATAATTATTATAAGATAAGCGCATTATAAATACCGTAATTATTATTATTATTAGAGAAATAATGGTTCAGGTCATAAATGGCTGATTCACAGTGACACTTACAATTAGATAGCATAGGAATACTACATTCAAAACTCATTTTCACTGTATTATGAAGTCTTTAATTAAAATTTCTCAATCAGCAAAGAGTGAGAAACAGTCTATCGTGTGACTGTACTACATCTGCATTAACGTATGTTTGGGTTTTGGCTTTTTTGTCATTTGTGTTGCCAAATGGTCAATCTTTTAAGCACACGTATAGTGAAAAGGGCAGACTTTCAGCATCTACAGTGTAGGTCATTCAGATTTGTCAAATTCTTGATCTCTTCCTCCAGCAGGTCTATCTTTATCTTATAGCTTCCTATTTCAGAATTTGCACTCTGCAGCCATGGCCAGGTAGTCTAATGGTAAAATCCCTAAAAGAGAAATTTAAAAAAAATGTATAAACATTATATGTATATGATTAACTTAAAACGTAACGTATTTCTAAAGCCGCACTCAATATTTGTCCACAGACCAGGAGACTGAAAAGAGAGCCAATGCCAGGGAATCAACAGGGTCGCTGACGTGTCACAACGAGGTCCACAGTTGGTATCCCACAAGATCTGGATCGTCTTTCCTTGACCAGTTAGTGTCCAAATCTTGAGAACATGGGAAACGTGAGGAAAGAACAGAGAAATGACCAGTTCTAATCACTGGGTAGAGGGGAAAAAAACAAACAGAAACTAGCAACATAAAACTTCGGCATAGATCTAAATAGAAAAGCAAACGTTTCTGACAAATGTCTTGACAGAATCTTCTCACACATTTTTTTTCTCAGCTGCAGCCACATTTTATGTAAACGACACGAGGACACCGCCAAGAGTAAATATTTAGAAGTACGTCTTGACGTGCCAAAACACAAAACCTGCACAAGCGCAGCATTGTGGTTAATCAACAGTTTTTATTTCTAGGAGCAACTCAAAGTGTGCGACAGTGGCCAGACAGGCATAATCAAAGTCAAATGCCCACCCGCATCCAGAAATTACACCATACTCGAGGCATGTCAGTTATCAGGATTTTGTGTGAAATTAGTTGACAACACCAGCGTGGGACTAAATATCACAGGTTATTGTTTTTAACCAAAGGGTTGGAAATGTATCGCAAATCACACCAGACATTCAATTCATGTTATCACTGTTTAACACTCTGTCAGCTTTCTACAAAGAACAATGAAAGCCTTACTTGGAAAGTAAAATGTCATCACAGCCCCAGTGTAAGCAAAATGTTACGTATGCACTTGTGTTTTTATTGTCAGCATATATACACAAAGATATCTTTGCCTCATTGTTCTGCTGCCCCACACTTGCCAGCTACAGTGTCAGTGCATGTTGCAAGACTTGATCTTTCTGCGAAGATTTTACAGAATCTGTACTGCCCCCTTTTGTGAGGAGTCTGGATTTGTAGGCAGGTGACTTGTCTGCTGGAATTGGGTAGGGGTGCAACGCTCTGGGTTCGCCATCCCAAAAATGCTGAGAAGAAAAACGTTGCATGAATATACGATCATCATAAAAAGATCTGATGAAATGTGTTACTGTAGGAGTGATGTGTCTATTTGTGCTTGTCGTGATTTGTTACAATGAGTGAGAGAGTGCAAACTGAAGAAACGTAAGGGCATAAACCTTTGGTTATGAAGTTTCTGGAGAGTTAATTCCATATTTAAAACCACACACACACACACACACACACACACACACACACACACACACACACACACACACACACACACGCATCCCAAGTATGCAGATCAGTGTAGCGGTACTGTCTGATAGCGAGTGCTTGCACATTATTGTAGGCCTACAGTACTCCCTGGCCGTGGTGACTCGATCGCTGAATTGAATTGTAACCATTTTCAGAATAAACTAGAAAAATGACACTTAACGCATACAAATAGCTCTGCGTTTGCCCTTGTCCTCTGGGAGAGGGGGGGGGGATGGGGGGGGGATAGTATCCCGATGTTGAGTGCGGTCTACAGCAAGTTCAGTTTTATTCAGCCCATTGCGTTGGTTTTGGGAGGGGGAAAAAAGCCAGAAGCTTTTCTTTGATGGTTTCAGGGTACCTTTCGTCCTGATTGCCGGTACCCCAATGGCAATGCATGACCTTTTCAGTGAAATGTATACGCACAAACAGTATCGCACTTCGCCATTTCCTTGCTTAGTTACGGGAAAGCTTGTGGGACAAAGCAGCTACACCGCGCTGCGGCAACTTTTTTTGTATTTTCTGATTGGCTGAAAATGCGCGCACCGGTGAGGTCCATTCTCTAGAAGTCGAGAATTTTTACTTTTATTTTTTTTTTTTTTTCATTTTTTTGCAATGAATTACTTTATACGAAAATGTTGAACATGTACAAAGCTGGATAAACGAACTCATCCAATGTCTTTATCCAAGCCAGATATATCTAAAATTCGAAGTGAATAAAATGAAAACTACAAACTGAACTTCGGGTCAACCGACTTTATTTAAACGGCAATTGTACTCTCTAACGAGTCAACTAATTAAATATGCTCGGAGGCTCTCCGAAATGCATTTCGATCAAAGCATTTCCTGAAGTTTCAGCCCTGAACGTACACAAACACCGGAGATGCTCGTGTCTACACACACACCGGAGATGCTCGTGTCTACACACACGCACGCACGCACGCACGCACGCACGCACGCACGCACGCACGCACACACACACACACACACCGCTTCCCGCGAAATGTACGTTCAGCAGCGCGGTTGGCGTAGCTAGACATGTCGTAATTTCTATTGTTTTCCGTCTTTGTCAGAATTCAGGGTCCGCCCGCCCTGCTCATCGTGTGCATTCTACGGAACGTGTTCCCACCAGCCCCATCTCAAAGTCTACCACATTGAAAATACCGTAGATTTAAAAAAAAAAAAAAAAAAAAAAAAAAAAAAACCTGCCACACACACACACATACGGCTCTTGACGTTCTCCGACAAGGTTTGCGTAGCTAGACGTGACGTCATTTTTATCTTATTACTTCTTTGTCAGAATGAAGTCATGTACTTGCTATGGATGGCGATCGGACGAACCCCATTTCAAAGTTGTTCCTATTTTAAATAGGAACAACAAAAGGAGTCGACCAATGATCATAGATCTACTTTGGTCAAAGCAACAACAAAAAAAGTAAATATAGGAAAGCGGGGTGCGCTAAATAAGTGACTGTAAGTAATATATATGGAAGCCCCACCCCTCCGCCCCCCCCCCCCTCCCGAAAGGGGGCGTATCACATATCCACTGGATTTCCAGCCCCTTGATGCAGTGTGTGCCGATGGTGTGCTGAAGAGGTCGTCTAGACTGAACCAGATGTCCAACCCGGCTAAACATCTGGACAACCCTTGGGGAAACTAGATCTGAATTTCCATGCATCAAGGGAATGGAAATCCAGTGGATTTGTGATACGTCACCCTTGGGGGGAGCGGGGGGGGGGGGGGCGTGGGGAGGGGGGGGGCGGGGGGAGCTTCCATATTGTCACAAACCTGACCGGGGTCAAGCTATGCGAAGCGTAGCCGAGGGTGTGTCAGTGAGGAACAAACAAAACTGAACAAAGAAAGAAAAAGACGAAATAAAGAAATAAAACTAAACTTTATTTTAAAAAAAACCAAAATAATAAATTATGCAAAAAAATAAACAATAAAAGTGAAAATAAAAGCCAATAAACCCTAACCCTCTCTAACCTAACTACAGAAGGAATAGCATAAAAAGAATCAACTGAAAGCACTAAACATACCATAGGCCCTAACGCACCCAGCCACCACCTGGACTCTATTCGCAATAACGAAAACCGGTCAAAATCCCACTAACATGAGAGCTAGGCTGAACACTACACGGATACCCCAGATGGCACGAGAAAATACTTCTACACCAAACAATACCCGTTCTACCGGTGAATTCTATAGGTAAACCCTCTCACCTAAGACATAGCTATATTTAAAAAAAAATAACTAAAGTCACTTCTGTGACACATATGCATTACTTCCGGTCACTTACTTAGCGCACCCCTCTTTCCTATCTTTTCTTGTGCTTTGACCAAAGTAGATCTATGATCATTGGTCGAAAATGCACAATTCTCTCCCCTAACACGAGCTTATTCCTACTTACTTGGTAGTTTTTGCTAAATTACAAACACTGGCAGTCAACTCCTTTAGTCTCATTGCTATAAACGGTTTGATTTTACGAAGACAATTAACAAGTTTGGCCATGACTTCCCGAAAGCGTTGTTATCTGACTGTATCTTCAGCGAGGCTTGCTGTGTTATGGAGGCAGACAACAACAAAAATGTAAGAGATGAGGCATGCCGCACGTACTGTGATTATGTTCTGTATCCAGTAGTCCTTTCAGCCAAGAGAATTTCTGTGGTGTGTCCACCTGTGCTAGGCGCCCCATGTTTCTGCCGCAAGTCTTCATAGCTTGTTTCGGCGATTTCCCCGCAGAATAGAAGACCGTGAAGCAGAACCCAGGCAGCTGACGGGGCTCGTAGTAGCATTCTGTTACGGGGCACGACTCTGGGACGGACATACAAGAAAAACAGGAATGATCGCGACGAAAACCGCTACCGACAGCCAAAGGGTTAAGGAGACTGCCTTGTAAAACCTCAATTTCAATACCATGCAGGAGCTCTACGAATGACTTCTGTAAGTTCCCTTCATTAGACACAATGCCGATCCTGTAAACGGTCTCTCTTGACTGCATCCTTAAAACCACACACTTGCCTGAAGGGTGACAAAAAACCACGGACGGCCATTGTTGGTATCAAACTTAGAAAATGTAGCTTGACCTGTGTTCACGGTCACATACATGACAGCTTCATTTCATGACATGTTCTCTTCAAAGTCCGTTACGGTAATTAGCACTGAGAACAAAACAAAAACAAGCAGAGGCTCTACAAATATTTCATTAGTAGTGTCAGTCTGGGAACCGTAAATGAATCCATCACTGAACAGCCAAGCTGTGCGTGTAGCAGGCATTCCTAAGTTTATGGGCGGGCTGACAATATTGACTTTGTGGACCTTAGTGCACACTGGACATCTCCCTCGATCCGCTGTCTTTGTAGTACAGGTTGTTCTTAACCCCTTGACTGTCGCCTACAAATAAACATGATCTAACTGCAAAAGGCACAGATCCTCATCAGCCCCCGCAATATCGGGTGCTCATGAGGATCTACGCCTCTTGCTGACACCACTGTGTACCCATTTTCCTGGGACGGCGGGGGCTCTATGACGTTGAATTAACAAAGGTGTCAGAAAAACAATGTAGGTCCAGTGGCAGTGAATGGGTTAAAGGAAGTGGGAAGTGTTGTCAAGAAATACTACCGTTGTTGTATCGAAAGTATCGCCAGCCTGGTTGTGCTTCTAGTAAGATCTGCCGCGTGGCCTCGTTGAACTGATACGGATACGTGAACCTTTGTAGTCTGCACTCGTTGGTGAACACGTTGTGGAAGAACGAGGAGCAGTTGGTCCAGGCCACACAGTCGCTGGCACACTGCAAGGGGTCGCGCCCTCTAATCGGCCTCTCATCATCGCTGTCCGTCTTGCCCAGAAACTTTTTCACGAGGTCGTCGAAAAGGTCATCGTACAAAAAGGGGATCTCGTCGTCACTGGCTAACACTCTGTAAACCAGACAAAATACATCTCTCATGGACGTCAGGAATATTGCTGATCATTTGAAAGAAACTGCTCTAGGGCGGACTTTGATTGCTACAGTTATGGGACACAACGGGTTCTTTACATTATCTTGTCTCAGCTCGACGTGACCAGGAACACGTAACAGAAGTGGTTTGGTTTTGTTCCTGAGCGCATCGGTGGAACTCTCCTACGTACAAAGGAGAAGAGGAGCCAGCAGTCCTTCATTTTACGACACTCAAACTCCATGAGTTACGTCAGCCATATTGTCCACAATTACTGAGACATGCTAGGAACACGTATAAAGGAGATATTGCCAACTATTAACCCTGTCGTGCCCGGAGCAAGTCCCTTTAATACGTGAGAGAGGACAAGGTTTCTAGTTAACCCTTTCAGTGCCGAGAAAATCTGAACGCCACCCCACTGCAAGAGGTCGTGATTCTAGGAGCGCCGGGTATGTAGCTTTTCTGGTTTTTTTCTTTCTTTTTAAAAATATGTGTTGTTGCTTAGCGCCACACCACGACCCCTGCACGTTTTTTAGTCCCGATACACAACATAATAATATTGTTTGACCATGATAGTTCAAGAGTAGTGGCAGAATAGCTTGGTGCCTATAGACCCTTGAACTATCATGGTCGATCTGTCTCCCGTAGTGAATTGTAATGCAGTCCTCAGAGGACAACTCCAAAATGTGGGTATTTCGTACCTGGGACACAATGGGTTAACATTGCAGGGACTCCAAGCCTGTACCTTGGTCTGCGCTTGGTCTACGTGCTATCATCGGAAACACTTTGAACACAGTTCACATTTCTTTTGGTCGTCAGTATGAGCTATCAGCAGACCTGCCTACTCTTACGATTTCGCCGTATTTCTTACGAGTTTGGGTGTTTTTTTACGGTCTTCCGGTCATGTATCAATTTTCAACGGTAGCTTTTTACGGTATTTTTGGGTTTGTTTTGGCAGTCCTGATTGGCTACTGTGTGCTGACCTATAATTTTGTCTAGCCAATTGGAAAGCGCGTCTTTGTTCGCGTTCATTGTAGCGGATGGGATCGCTTTACTTTGTTAGTTTGAGGTTCACGGTTGGCGCGAAATCATGCCTCCAAAACGAGTACACGAAATAGATGACGCGTGAAACAGAAGCGGATGAACGTCTGTATAATTCGTTTTTAATGATGTGTATTTATGAAACACTTAATAATAAAAACACAACAGGGAACAGCTAAGCCCTGTCCTTTGGAAGCAAGATCTGCTGTCGTTTTAAATGCACGTGTTTACAAACATGGCGACATACGTTCCATCGAGTGACAGTGACCCAGAATTTACAGATATTTTGGAGTAAATTGGCAACAATCCAGTTTCCGAGTCAGAGGGAAGTGACATAAGTGTGTCTAGTGTGCATACTAGCGATCTGTCGGACTGGGATGACGAAGATACCAGAGTATTTCTGCAGTGTTTACCGAGGCGACGACTGCAAGATGGCGGCGGCGATGCTATCTGGCATAGCGGCCGATTTCAGACCCTGTTTTGCAGCCTTTCACGCGATATGTGGGGCCAACAACTCCACTTGAGTTGGAAGCAACACCACTTGATTATTTGTATCAGTATTTCCCTGCAGAAATGTTCGAAACTTTCGCCCAACAGACGAACTTGGCGATCAGTTTGTAGCAACGTCCGCCGACGAGATACGTGAACTTCGATTACCTGAAGGATTATCAGTGGATTGCCTGATCATCGTGATCACTAATGTAAAATTATCTCACTTCACTATCATACACATTCTTATTTTCACACACTGACACATTTTTCAGTTGTATGTCTTTTGTTTGTCCTTTATATATCAAAATAATCATTGTATAAATCAAGGTGCATTTTTTCAGTTAATTTACCTGTAATTACAGTAAATATTATTAACAGGTACCAAATTATACTCCACCACAACATGAAGTACTATCCATCCATATGTGAGCTAAGAAAAAAAAACAGACTTAAACATCTGTCTATTCATTATAAACGCTTTGGTGAAGTAACCCATTTTCTCAGTAATTTTCTTACTATCTTCTAGTCCTCTAGGTACAGCAGCTTCGTTCGCGAAGTCAAAGCCAAGGAAGGAGGTACAGCAGGAATAGACAATGTATGTTCTTATAGGTGATTAAGTTAACCAACACCCCCCCCCCCCCACCCTCCCCGGTGGTTTTATTTTTGGCCCCTGGAAGCAAGGTTTATCGTCCAGTTGAACTATAATCTTACTGACAGTCTCGCAAATCTTACTGAGAGTTTTCCCAAATCTTCCTGACAACCACATGAACATGTAGGCAGGTCTGTAGGCTATGTCAAACAGGTTTAGTTGGCAGCTATTGAGGCTGGGCGCCTTGAATGAACTGTTTGTTCTATAGAGTTTGCGAATTCAGGCTGTTAGATTTTATTATAGTCAACTATTAGTCACTGTGTTCAATCTCACATAGAAGTATAGTAGGTATTACTCACATGGCCGTGAAGACTACGGGCAGCAAGAGAAATGTGTGTAGACAGAACAAACTTGGCACAACGTGTTTGCCGACTGAGAAGGAGTCATGCAGTGCTCCCATCATAGAGCAGGGCTCCGATCGCTTCTAGTCGTTTACCCAGCAAATCTCAAGATAAAGATTTGTCATGCAGACATAATGGCGGGAGGTCATCAATCTTTGTGCGTGTCAGAGTGAAGATGACACGCCGAAATACGTCTGTAAGCGTGGGGAATACGTCATTAATAGTCGAGCAGATTACGCATTTTCAGCAGAGGTAAGTAGTTCGTCAAAAGAGTAACAAAGGTTTGCAGATACGAAACGAAAGTACTAATGCTATATGGTTTATGCGTAACAACAATATTTGTCTTTAGGATGGAGAAATTTTTGTAAAAGTGTTTATCAAACGCTATTTGTTCGCCGTGAGGGAACCAGTCCTCGTACACGGCCCGGATAAGATGCCAGACATTTTTTGTGCATAACATTGAAATTTCAATCATACAAGTTACAAGTTTATTCCAGTGAATAAATTAAAATCATAAGCAAGTAAACATGTATACATATGTACTATAAAATAATTTATAAAGTAATATTTTGAATGCCGTAAGCATACTCGCGTCGCTAGTTTCAAAATGGCGGTTAGCGAGATGCCTTCGAAAGACGCGCACGGTTGATGCAGGCTTACTATGCTCCTGAAGCGAGACAGAGATTATTTTAGATTGAACTTTGTAGTACGTCTTATCAACGTCATATAGGTTATTTTTCCTGGTCTTGAAAACAGCCTTTCCCATAGAGCTCGGTCTTCTGTGGGAGGAAAGAATATCAAAAGTAAACTCGCTTCGGGCATGTTTTGCATTGTGTCTGCCGACCATCTTTGACATTCTGACGACTTTTTGTCCAGATGCAACACGCATGTTGTTCGTCTGTTTTCCAGCCTAGCGGCTCTATGTGTAGGTCTGCTCTTTTTGATTAATGGAGATAGGATTTTTAACTGGTCAAGCACGGTCTTATCCGTCTGGTCTTAGGCACAAGCCATGCAGGCAGGCTGAAATCCATCTCCCGTTTCCATCTAAATCACCATGTTCAACTGAACACCTAAATATACAATTTTTTATTTTTGCAACCCAGTTAACCAATATGCACTCAAGTACTCACAAGGACTCTTATGATCAAGCTTTATCAGGAATGCATGAGACACAATACAGACAGTAGCCCTCTCCATTATATTACATGTTTTATTTATTTATTTATTATTGATTCATTTATGCATTTACTTACATATTATTTATTATTTGTCCTTTTAATTATGGATGGAAGGAATTTCTTTATGGACATTATCACTAGTGGTATGGCCACCAAGGAGAGATCGAAAAGGAAAATTTTTCAATATGCATAATTATATCTGTGCATGTTCATAATCTGTCCTTTACTTAGCATGCATATTCATATGTCCCAGGTATCTCTGACTTATTTTATTTATTTATTTATTATTAAATTTATTAGTTTGTGATGTATGTTTGCACATACACATCAACATACAATATGAGAAAAAACATGTACACATATATGGTAATAGGTGCCATACCACCCGCTCCCAACCCCATCCCACATACACACACAAAACAGCAGAAAACGCACCCAAAAGACATGCTCATCTGTGCATGCTCATAAACTATCCTTTACTTAGCATTCACATGTCCCAAGTATCTTTGACTTAGTTTATTTATTTTTTAATTTATTTATTAATTATTCATTTAAGTTAGTTATTTATTTTTGTTTGTTTGTAATGTAGGTTTTGTAAATACACATCAGCATACAATATGAGAACATACACACACATGGTAATAGGTGCCATACCTCCCGCTCCCAGCCCCACCCCACATACACACACAAAACCGCAGAACACCCACCACAAGACATGCACAAAATATACTGATGGGCATTTGTAAAACCTATATAAAAACTTGATGTTAAGAAAGTGGCTTGGATTGACTGCCTGTATTTTATCTGCTCACCTATAAATCTCATTTATACAGTTAATCCACACTGCACATGCAGCCATCAGTTCTGTGAACAGTACTGTTGGCCTCATGCACAGGGGCACCAAACCTTAGAGATGAGGCCACACCTGATAACAATAACAGAACTAATATGCATATGCAACCATTAGTTCTGTAAATAGCACCTTTGTAAGCAGCACCAGTGGTCAAATGCACAAAGCCATCAGTTCTGTAAATAGTACCGGTGGCTACATGCACAGGGCACCAAACTTAAAGATGAGGCCACAACTGACATCTCAAACAAAACGCTATACCTACACACACATATCAATGAAACAGTCAACCTCCGTGTGTGTTAGGCTGGACAGGCTTAAAGTCTGGGACTCTAAATCTTCAAGCGAAATGACAAAACCAGTAAGAAAATAAGAAAACAGTAGCAAGTACATGTATTTTGTAACTCATTCAAATAAAACATAAGAACTCACTGAGCCCAATGGTTATATGAGCGGCTGATAGAAACAGTGAAAAAGATAGTATGTGTCTATTATGCAGTACGTAGATCCCCCCTCCCCCCTCCCCCCACCTCTCCACCCTGCCCTAAAACTAGCTGTTCATCATAAAATATATCTCATTGATTGATCACTTGATTGACTGATTTATTAAATCATCTCAGTCTAATCCTTCCCCGTTTTCTTTCTTGTTTTAATCCTCATATAGATGACTTCAGTGCTAGTGCCAGCTGCTGAGAATGCTTGCAGCGAACTTCAAATGTCAATATGCAGACAAACTGCACATTACGCAGCTGCAAAATAGTTCTTCTTTTGTGCACCTAGGCTACTGCTAGTGAGATAGGGTTTAATTTTAAACAAAACATTGCATTAACTTTCAAGCGTGTTCACATTGTACTGGCTATTCTTTCAATGTATTGTGTACTGTACCATCAGACTGTACCATCCGTGATGACTGAGACTGCATGGCAGTGACCACACATCACAACGTAGCTTACCAGTGCAACTGATTGGATTATGTTACAGTAATATATAATTAATCAAGTTCCAATACATTGTTCAGCCATGACAGTTAAAACCAAGTGGTGCGGTACTCTCTCTTTTACAGCATGCACCATGTTGCACTTTGGACATCTGCATGAGTCCTTTACAATCACAAACACTTTGGATCAGTAGGCAGTTTATTGAGTTTATGGCGCATTAGCTGATGTAAACGTGGGTCTGTGCCACCAGGGATGAGGGGGGCCCAATGAAATGAAAGGGGGTGCCAGAATATTTCTTAAACCCAATATCTTTGGAAAACAAATGCGGAAATATGTGTTGACAAACACAAAAATGAATTGTATTTTTATTTGGTGATCAAAATATTCTTGGAGAAGAAAATCTGAAGATTTTGATTCCTATGGTTGATTTTTGTGAGGCAGGACTGTCACTTGCCTTCCCTGTAACTCATTCAAATAAAACATAAGAACTCACTGAGCCCAATGGTGATATGAGCGTCTGATGGAAACAGTGAAAGAAATAGTATGTGTACATTATGCAGTACGTAGACCCCCCCCCCCACCCCACCCCTGCGCAACTGCACATCAAGGCTGAACTGTCAAGAATCAATAATATGTAATAAGCCCTTTGCCATGAATTTAATAATTCGTGCATGGGGTGTACTTCTCTCTGTTTTGAGAAAATAAGTCAGCTTGTTATGTAAACACATTTGAGAATGTAACTTAGCAGTGACAGTGAAAGGCAAGAATTAGCCTGGCAGAAGTATGGATGTGCAGCTACCTTCATTTTAATTGTCAGCTATTGATGATTAATGTGCATCCGTATACGTTTCGTGTGGGGATATTGCATTGGGACTGATACATTTATGGGCGGTATGATGGTCCACAACATTTTGAGTCGGAATATCAAATATCAGCGACATAATCACTATTTTGAATAGTACTGATCATATTTCCCTCGGAACATTACATAAAACAAATTAATCACATTGTTTTGAAAGGATATGCGTCCCGTTACAGCTCCCCGCACATTACCGTTCACTGCGCCATCGGGGCCACATGCGAAGAATGCCGAGTGTAAACATATAGGAGCGCTAATTATTTGAATGCATTAGCACATATTGTTTTCAGCAAAGTACAAATTATTTTTAGTCATTTATTGTGAGTTATCTCCAACAAAGTGTTCACAATATTATTACATTAAACTTTGACTCCAGGCGGTCTCATTTATTGAAGCAACGTTTCGTAAACAGCTGGTAAAAAATAATAATACATGGTATTTATATGGCGCATTTCTCATATTTATAATATAACTCGATGCGCAGGCGAAAACGACGCACACACGCACGCACACACACACACACACACACACACACACCATCACACACACACACACACACACACACACACACACACACACACACGCACGCACGCACGCACACACACACACACACACACACACACACACACACAGTCTGCAGGGGGAGTGGGGGGGGGGGGTATGGGAGTGTACAGAAAACCGTAGAGATTACACGAACGTCTGCGAGAAAAGGTAAGTTTTTAACTTTGCTTTGAACTGCGTAAGAAGGGGGGGGGCATTTCTCAGATCAGTCGCTAAGAAGTACGCAACGGAGAAAGAAACACGCTTAGAAAAGACGGGTACAACACAATTTATTAATATTTCGGGTAAATACCCTTTGTCAAAATAGACAAACAAACAAACAGAGAGATTAGCCGCTACTTATCTTCATTGGCAGAAGGAATGTGGCAACTGAAGGAGGTGACGTAAAATAAAAGAAAAGGAAGAACAAAAGTGCGGAAAAAGTAAAAATGACGTCAACGAAAAATCGTGAGAGAGACTCGGAAAGAACCTGAACACGAGAGACAAGAGTATGTGCAAGCACGTGCAGGAGCGAGCGAAAGAAAAGGCGTGTAGATGAGGCCAGAGAGAGAGAGAGAGAGAACGAACGGGGATTACCCTTGGGCACGAAGTAGGCTGAGTGTCTAATACACAAAGCCTGCTAAACACCAACCCGAAGGCAAACTTTATATCACCTTCAAGTAGAGGACTACCTCGGGGAAAACCGGGAGGACCCCGGGGAAAAAACCCAGCATTTAGCACGGTACACAACAAGGAATAAGTCATGAAAACAAAGCAAAAAGTCAAATTCAGTAAGAGAATAATTAGGTATAAGTGGAGAGTAGGTAGTTGTGAAACCGTCTTCAAGGGTAACTAAAAAAATAATAACAAAATAATAAGGGGGGGAGAGAGAGAGAGAGAGGAGAGAGAGAGAGAGAGAGAGAGAGAGAGGAGAGAGAGAGAGAGAGAGAGAGAGACGGGGGCGGGGGGGGGGAGGGAGGGGGGGAAGAGGAAGGGGAAGAAAGGAAAAGGAAAAAGCGTAAAGAGAGAAAGAGGGCTAGAGAGAAGTATTAAGTGGGGAAAGAAAGAGGGAGAGAGGTAGAGAGAGAGAGAGAGAGAGAGAGAGAGAGAGAGAGAGAGAGAGAGAGAGAGAGAGAGAGAGAGAGAGAGAGAGAGAGAGAGAGAGAGGAAAAAAAGGGGTGGGGTGGGGGCGGAAGACAACCAGCCAGAGCTACCAGCCCCACCCAACAAGCACCCACCAGCTCACAGAAAAACACACAGGCACGCAACAAGACGACCACATACATCCCCAAGGGATGCACACGATCGCCCCGCCCCAAAACCGCGTATTACTCCGTGAGCCGGAGACCAGGCGCCCGACAGGGAAGGGCAAGGGATCCAACTAAACGTTCGGCCAGCGCTGAGAAAGTCCCCAAGGGAAATGTACAAATCAACCAGCGCCAACCTCACCTAACTGGTTAGTGAGTAGTAAAACAGTGAGGTAAAGGTACAGTTAGCAGACACAAGCAAGGTAAAAAATGTTAATCTTTCATATTCATCCCGAATTCCAAATTAAAGGAGCAGTACATCTGAAAGAGCGTTCACCGGCAGATTTGAGATGATACTTTGGAACTTTGAGAAGTTTCTCTCCCGAAGAACGCAGTGAGCGAGAGGGCTGGTAAATAATTAGACTGGAGGAAAGGTATGACGGAAGACTGCCATCAAAGTGGCGGTATGCAAGGGTCGCAATCTTAAACTGTATATGCGGGATTGGATTGGAAGCCAGTGAAGGTCTTTCAGTATTGGGGTTACGTGGTCTCGTTTTCGCCTGCGCTTCACAAGAACACTCAGCACTGCTGTCTCCACGCTGTGACCTTTCCTATAGGTGGACTGATACACTTCCAACAGACCATTCATCTCTAAGTGTTTCAGGAGCTGTTGTAAGACAACTTTCTCCAGTAGCTTAGAAATGAATGGTGGGTTGGATACAGGTCTGTAGTTTTTCAGGGTACTTTTGTCCAAGCCTGGTTTCTTTAGCAACGGTGTAACAACAGCCTGTATGAAAGATTTTGGAACAATTCCGGCGGAAAGAGACTTGTTTACAATAGCAGCAATCAACGGCGCAAGATCGCTGATGCACTGCTTTTGGAAACAAGTCGGAACACGATCCAACATGCAACTTTTTGTTCGAGACTTTGCAATTATGGCAGTAATGTCGCTTTCTGTAACAGATTTGAACTTTGCAAAACATGGACCATCATAAACAGCGAAATACAACTGCAGATGGCGGTAAATCAGTGTCGGTAACGTAGGTACAAACTTAGCTACAGGAAAATGTCTCCATCCTCCGGCGGCACAATTTTTACATGGGGGTAATGTATTCATCCCATACTTCATTTTGATATACACAAACCTTTGCTACTCTGAAGAAAATCACTATCTCGTAAAAGGCTGATCGTCTATGAAGGACATCTGCTAGACTATTAGCGCTATGAAAATATGTTGTGTACTTATATTCCCGCCAGTGACGTCACGTCGGATGTCATTGCAACGTGTACAACGACACGAATGCAGTTTAGATCCAACAGCACGCCTTCCAGAGTAAGGTATAACTGATTTCCTCTTTCCGGACGCCTTTTCTGAAGCGATTTCGGTCCTTTTCCCTTGATTTCACCACTTTATCCAGCTATGTTGATATAATCTATCATAGTAGTTTGTTAGTTGTTGGGGTTTTGACGCCGAGCAGGCGACTAAAGCCATCTCACGGCGGGAATGGTAAAAGTCTGGTCAGCCAGATTAAGTGACAGGTCTTAAAACATGATGTAAAGACAGTTTCAAAATAGTTTTAGCTAGACAAAAGTCACACAGGTCAATCGTACATGTCTACAGACTTTGGAAGTTAGTAAGAGCCAGTCAGATTTACATAGACTGCACAGACTTAAATTATGTAAAACTATTTGGTTTCCTTCAGAAAGCTCAACATTTTGTCAGGAGGAACGTCACGACACAAAACCTTCAAAGAGTCTGCTGTCGTATAGTGTTTGTGCCTGATAGTAGGGTCACTGATGACGTCATAAGTCATCGACGAGAGATTTTAAAGACTAAACACTCTCTTTGCACACGACGTAACACTCCTTTCAAAATATTTTCCAACAAACTGTGTCATTCAAAACAAAAACGAAAAACGGTACAATAAAAAAATTCGCGTTTTTTTTTTACTCACGGTTTATTTCAATTTTTAAAGACAACACGTAATTTACAGTTAAGCAGGTTATTTAATGTCTGTTTACTCAGAGGTGATGTCAAAACATAAACACTTTCACAACCAGAAGGGAACTTTTACAATTATTTGCAATAAACATCCTAACATCAAACAAATGAGTGACAAATAGAGGGGGGGGGGGTGGTGGTGGTGGTGGGGGGATGGGGGGGGGGGTATCTGATATCAGAGGAAGAGTAGTATTACGGCTTGCAAAGTTTTCTTTCAACAAAGAAGAGGTATTTGTATTTCTTGTTCAAAATCTTACAAAATAATACGGACCTCACACGAGAAAAATGTAATCAGCACCACTCAGATCATTGGATTGCCTGGCCAGGTTTCAAACGTCTTTTGTTGGGCCGTGTACATATAAAAAGTAGGACAAGGTGACATAATTCATTAATTTGTACCAACTTACTCTTGCTATCAAGTACTGATTACACCGCTACTAATTTCTAGTATGTAGGGATGAAACAAACATTAGATTATGCAATTTGCTTGTGGTTTTATTGTTAAAAACCAGCAATACTCCAGCACCCAGAAAATTATTAAAATATTGCAGTGACCTACTTCGGAGCCGACCACACCCACTTCCGGTTGAGTGGCATCATGTGCCCCAGGCTCAGATGAATCTCTGATGTCAAAAGTACAATGTACAACACGGAGTTTGTTTCTAACAAGATGTGCAAGTTACCCTCAAATATCCATCCTAAGAGGCCCCCCCTCCCCCCCCCACCCCCCACCCCCCACTCCCCCCACTAAGTCCACTATGTACAAAATTACCTGCCATCAAAAACTTGAAAATATTGCGGACGACCGACAACTTCCACAACTCCCCACCCCCCCCCCCCCCCCCACCCCTACCCCACGCACGCACATATACATACACACCCTCCCCAACCCACCCCCACCCCCGAAAAAAAATGGAAAAATATTAACAAACAAACAAACAGTAATAAATAATAAGTAAATAAATAAATGAATAAACTTGTTAACAACCCAAGGCCCACGCTGGCACGGTGTAAAATCTTGTGGATATGAACGAGGCTAACAGTATTAGTTGTATCAGGAGTTCGGCTTTGCTAGTGGTTTTTGTCGCCTCTCGTGTCCGGTCAAGGGATCAATGTCGGAGGTAACAGTCCAGGGCTAACCCCAAACTCTTACCTCCGACATAACCGGACCCTCGAGGCGACAAGAACCACTGGCAAAGCCTAACTCATGATACAACGATCTCGTCTTCAGCTGTAAAAAGTATAGGCGTGAAGTGTACACTTGAAAGGACCCCAAACTTTACGTGTGACGTAGAGATTCAGGAGACGTAAATCTCCATACTTCCGACTATCACTCAACCAACTAGCGCGACTGCATTAGCCTGGAATTTCTGTCTCGAGTATTTTTTCAGCACATTTTCAGTCATTATTTTGTATGAATTTGGTGATAGGCCGAACACAACGTGTGCATATAGTTATTTTGTTGCGTAACCCCTCAGTTTTTATTCGTCCAGCTTTTTCTTTCCTCGCGCTGAGACCATATGGCGTTGAGGCGCGTCCCCTGGGTGGTGGATAGGGGGTCCCTCGTGAGAGGGGTGCACCGAATGAAATAAGGTGCCGTGAACCAACATGGTCTAAGGGAAGGTGACCCCGACAGAAAACCCCTGGTCATCCTAGTAAGGGGGTTGGGCATGGGGGTAGCTTCCCCACCCTGCAAAAAAGGAAATGGCTACAAAAACGCCGACGAAAAGACTAACAGTAATTCCTTTCCTGGAGGAGGAAGGTTCTTCTACCAGAAGACTTATGACGTCCTGTGGTGAAAGCCGGAAGTCTTCGGAAGCCACAGGACCGAGCCGCCTCTCTCTATCCAGGGACACAACCATTGGCACATGGAACGTCAAGACCATGTACCAGAGCGGCAAGGCCGCCCAGATAGCAGCGGAAATGCAAAAGTACACCCTTTCCCTGCTAGGTATCAGTGAAGCCAGATGGACGCAGTCTGGCCAGAAAAGGCTGTTAAGTGGGGAGATGATTCTGTATTCAGGTCATGAAGAGGAGAATGCCCCCCATACAGAAGGAGTAGCATTCATGCTGTCACCAGTGGCACAGAGAGCGCTGATGGGCTGGGAACCTCTTGGGCCAAGAATTATCACAGCAGTCTTTAGAACCAAGAAAAAGCTCAAGCTGAACGTCATCCAGTGTTATGCGCCCACTAATGACAGTGACGAGGAAGAGAAACAAGAGTTCTACGACCGACTCCAGAGTGCCGTGGACAAATGTGCGGAGCGAGACATCACCATCGTCATGGGCGATTTTAATGCCAAAATAGGGGAGGACAACACCGGATACGAAGAGGTGATGGGGAGACAGGGACTAGGCTCGGAGATGAGTGAGAACGGGGAGAGGTTTGTAGACTTTTGTGCTCTAAACCGACTTGTCATTGGAGGCAGCATCTTCCCACACAGAAGAATACACAAAGCAACTTGGGTCTCACCTGACCATACAACAGAGAACCAAATAGACCATATCTGCATTAGCAAGAAATTTAGAAGATCCCTTCAAGATGTTCGAGTGAGGAGGGGAGCAGATATCGCCTCAGACCACCATCTGCTTACCTTAAGAATGAAGCTGAAGCTAATAAAAGCCGCACAGAGACAACAAGAAGACAGCGCTATAATGTAGGCCTCCTGAGAGAAACTGGAGTTAGAGAAGAGTTCAAACTGGTGCTGTCCAACCGGTTTCAAGCGCTACAGGAGCTAGTAAATGAAGAGGCAGTCACCACAGAGCAGCAGTGGAAGGCAGTTAGAGAGGCGCTGAACTCAACCTGCAAAGACACTGTAGGGTTCAGGAAACACCATCACAAGGACTGGCTGTCGGCACAGACCTTGAAGAAGATAGAAGTGAGGAAGCAGAAGAAAGCAGTTGTCAAGAACAGTCGCATGAGAGCAGCCAAAGCAAGGGCACAGGAGGAATACTCGGAAGCCAACCGCGAGGTGAAGAGGAGTATCAGGGCAGACAAGAGGGCCTACACAGACAGCCTGGCAGCAGAGGCAGAAAAGGCAGCAGGCAGCGGCAACATGAAACAGCCCTACGACATTACCAGAAGATTGTCGGGCAAGTATGGCCATACAGAAAGACCAGTAAAAGACAAAGAAGGCAAGCCTATTGCAGACAGAGCAGACCAAATCGACAGATGGGCTGAGTATTTTGAAGAGTTACTGAACAGACCTAGCCCACCCGACCCACCAGACATCCAGCCGGCAGAGACCGACCTACCCATCAGCTGTGACAGACCCAGCCGGAAAGAGATCAGAAGAGCAGTTGCATTTTTGAAGAATGGCAAAGCAGCAGGGCCAGTTGGCATCCCAGCGGAGTCTCTGAAAGCAGACCTAGAGACAACAGTGGAGATGCTGTACCCACTGTTTGGAAAGATCTGGGAAGAGGAGGTGATGCCGGCTGACTGGAAGGAGGGGTACCTAATCAAGCTTCCCAAGAAAGGCGACCTCAGCAAGTGTTCCAACTATAGAGGAATCACCTTGCTGTCAGTACCATAAAAGGTCTTCAACAGGATCATCCTAGAGAGAATGAAGAGCTCCGTTGACACCCAGCTGAGAGACCAGCAAGCAGGATTCAGGAAGAACCGATCATGTACAGACCAGATCGCCACTCTCCGCATCATCGTGGAACAGTCTCTGGAGTGGAGCTCCCCTCTGTACGTCAACTTTGTGGATTATGAGAAAGCATTTGACAGCGTGGACCGAGAGACTCTGTGGAAACTCCTACGACACTACGGTGTACCCACAAAGCTCGTCTTCCTGATCAAGAGCAGCTATGATGGCATGACATGTCGCGTGATCCACGAAGGGCAGTTCACCAGGGAGCTCCAGGTCAGAACTGGTGTCAGGCAGGGGTGTCTGCTGTCTCCGTTCCTCTTCCTACTGGCCATAGACTGGGTCATGAGGATGACCACAGAGCACAGACGAAGTGGAATACAGTGGACACTGTGGACACAGCTTGACGACCTCGATTTTGCAGACGACGTGGCATTACTGTCCCACACTCATCAACAAATGCAGGACAAGACCACGAGGCTTGCTGACATCTCGTCCCAAGTGGGCCTCACCATTCACAAACAGAAAACAAAGACTATGAGGCTGAACGCAACCAGGGAAGAACCAGTCTTGCTTGCTGGCACCCCGTTGGAGGAAGTGGAGTCCTTCACCTATCTTGGGAGCATCATAGACAAAAAAGGCGGCACTGATGCAGATGTCAGAGCACGAATCGGTAAAGCAAGAGCAGCCTTTCTCCAGTTGAAAAAAGTGTGGAGTTCCAAAGAGCTGTCACAACACACCAAAGTCCGGATTTTCAACTCCAATGTAAAAGCAGTTCTCCTATATGGAGCAGAGACTTGGAGACTGACAAAAACCACAGTCAACAGAGTACAGACCTTCATGAACAGTTGCCTTAGAAGAAATTTGAAAATCCACTGGCCAGAGAAGATCAGCAGCATCAGACTCTGGGAGAGAACAGAGCAGATAACAGCAGAGAATGAAATTGGGCGAAGAAGATGGGGATGGATCGGTCACAGTCTGAGAAAGCCAGCTTCCAGTATCACTAGGCAGGCATTGTCATGGAACCCCCAAGGAAAGAGGAAAAGAGGTAGGCCGAGAAACTCCTGGCGTCGAGACCTCCAAGCAGACATCAAGAGACTGGGAACCACCTGGAGTAGAATCGAAGGAGAAGCACAGGACAGGAGTTGCTGGAGGTCTCTCGTCGACGGCTTATACCCGGGTATGGGTGACAGGCGTAAGTAAGTAAGCTTTTTCTTTGTTCGTCGTTTCCAATACGGTCAGAAAAGCATAGAGCTTCAGTTTAATATTCCTGTCCTTGATAGTATCTAACTTATCGAATAATTCAGTTATGTTTTGGATGAAACTGGTACCAGCGGTATCAAAGAACACCTACATATAGTTCTTTTTGTTGTGTAGCCCACTTGTTTATTTATTTATTTTGGGCTCACCTGCGCAGCAAAAGTGAGTATGTTTTGGGCCAGTGGTCCGTCCGCCGTCGTCCATGGTAAACTTTAAAGTTGGCATTTTCTCGGAGACTATTCAAGCCACAGTCATCAAACTTGGCCCAAGGACACTTTGTCGCAAGACCTTTCTAAACATACCAATTTGAGTGAACTCTCGCAAAGGTTAAGGTCACAGGGGATCAGGAAATAGGTTAAAAAAAATAGATATGTTGGCATAATTTATTTTTTCTCAAGTACTATTCACAACTTCAAACCCAAACTTGATACAAAGGTACCTGATGGTAAGATCTTTCTATGCATACTAATTTGGTTGATCCCTGGGAAAGGTCAAGGGTCAAAAGAGCTCAAGAAATATGTGAAAAATAGCCTTATTTGGCAGAAGATGTTTGTTTTTTTCTCAAATACTGTTTATAACTTCAACACAACTGCTACAGAGAACTGATGTAGACTACTATACATACAATTGGATGCCACTCGAGAGGTCAAGGATCACAAGGACTCAGAAAATAGGTCCGAAATAGCCATATTGTGACAGAAGATGTTTTTTTCTCAAATACTGTTCACAACTTTAAACCCAAACTTGCCACAGAGATACCTGAAGGAAAGACCTTTCTATACACACTAATTTGGTTGATCCCTCAGAAAGGTCAAGGGTTACGAGAGCTCAGGAAATAGGTCCAAAATAGCCATATTTTGGCAAAAGAATGATTTTTCTCAAATACTATTCACAACTTCAAACCCAGATTTGGTACAACGATACCTGATAACCTATCTATGCCTACTAATTTGGATGACCTGTAGGAAAGGTCAAAGGTCACAAGAGGCTGGCACATAATTATTTGTAAAATGCCAATTTTGGATAAAATTATCAACATTTTTGCAAAATTTCAAACCAGATTTGGCACAAAGATAGCTGATGGCAAGACCTTCCTATGCATACTAATTTAGTCAACTCATCACAAAGGGCAAGGGTCACGGGAGGATGACATATGTGTGAAAAATGCTTACATTTTCAGAAAACATGGATTTAGTTGCTGCAGAAGCCAGCCCTTGTCACAAAGGTAATTATGTAAATCGATCATATGCGTGAGCCATAATGGCTTTGCCTTTCTTGTTGTTTAGAGGTTTGACTGAATGAAGATTAGGGTATGTTTGTACCGAGAAATGTGATTGGCCAAAGATTTATTTGTGGAAGAATGCTTTGCTCAGCTAGTAATCTTGTCATCGTAACATGTAATAAGGGAGTCTACTTATCACATGTTACCTTGGTAACATATGACAAGGGAACTCCCGTTCCCTTGAGAGTGGGCGACCAGGGAAAAGTCGAATAGAGCCAGGCCAATGAGAACAAATGTAAAGTGACTGAAAGAAGACACGAGGCATTGATCCGCATGAATTCTCCCCGGCCCATGAGGATCTATGCCTCTTGTATTCGGGTGTCGCTCGTTTTGTTCCGGCAGTAAACGAATTATCCAGGGATCTTTGGCTGAAACTCGCAAATCACCCCAATTTGATTATTAAGAATATGTTCGCAGCGGATATCTTGGAAGAGATAGCCTCCGGTGTTAACATCAAAACTAAATGCAACACAAGATGCCCCTCCACCCCGGAATATCTGATCCTCCCACAAAACCTGATTCATGTCTACCGGACTCCCATCCAACCATTTATAGATTATAGGCCCGTCCTTCCTGGCGCCGATCACATAGACACCTGAGAAATAAACACAATAAAACACATTGGAAATAAGTTGAAGAACACGCACTTGAAAACACCGTTAACAAGACACACTTTTAACAAAACTAACCCTTTGAGTGCCGGAGGCGGTTTCAGTCGCGATGATTCCAACAGGATTCTAACAGGAATCTTCGCGAATAAAACCGCTACCGACGCGCGAAGGGTTAATAAATAAAATAAACAAGAACGGCAAAACCCCGTATGATTCACGTACATAATCGATCCAAATAATTAATCTGACCTATGTGATCACACCCTTTTGTTCTTCTTTGAAACGGGTGAGGGAACGGAGGGGGGGGGGGGGGTTGGGGGGGGGGGGTGGCGGCATTCAATAGCAAGTGTGCCCCATGCCAATGACGTCAGGGGAGACGCAGCTTGACACTAACTCTTGAAACAAAATTGACGTTATGTCGTGGCACGTGTGTGTGAGTGTATGTATGTGTGTGTGCGTGTGCGTGTATGTATGTATGTAAGTGTGACATAAATGGTGCCGATGTTCGTATCGTAGGCGTACAAGCCTAAAACTTTAGGATATTGTCCCTACGAGACGTTTACCGGACAGCCTCCACGGGCATTGCAATTGGAGTAGATACTGATGACAACATGGCCGTTTCAAAAAAAACCGATTCACCCGCATTTGGGTCCGTAATGTTTTTTATTCTTACTCGATATTTTGTATGTAGAATAAATTAAGACATTGGACGAGTTCGTTAGCCATTTAGTTAGTTAGATATTTATTTGGGTTTATCGCAGTTTGTTAGCCAGTATTGTGCCTTGTCAACGTTTTGGGTGATACTGAATTCATTTTAAAAACAAAGAAAGTCAACAACTGAAAATGTTTAGGGCTTAACGTCTTTTGTCCACCACGAAGGTGATTTCAAATACGGGGCACCAAAAAGAGGTCTGTAAAGTTTTGACGCTAGCCGAGTTCGATCCCACGATCTTTCGGACGAGAGTCAAACTCTCTACCACCAAAATCAAAATTAAGAAAAACTAAACATTCGTGCTAATATAAGAGTCCTCGCGCTGGGACCATATGGCGTTGAGGCGCGTCCCCTGGGTGGTGGATAGGGGGTCCCTCGCGAGAGGGGTGCACCGAATGAAATAAGGCGCCGTGAACCAACATGGTCTAAGGGAAGGTGACCCCGACATAAAACCCCTGGTCCTCCTAGTAAGGGGGTTGGGCGTGGGGGTAGCTTCCCCACCCTACAAAAAAGGAAATAGCTACAAAAACGCCGACGAAAAGACTAACAGTAATTCCTTACCTGGAGGAGGAAGGTTCTTCTACCAGAAGACTTATGACGTCCTGTGGTGAAAGCCGGAAGTCTTCGGAAGCCACAGGACCGAGCCGCCTCTCTCTATCCAGGGACACAACCATGGGCACATGGAACGTCAAGACCATGTACCAGAGCGGCAAGGCCGCCCAGATAGCAGCGGAAATGCAAAAGTACAACCTTTCCCTGCTAGGTATCAGTGAAGCCAGATGGACGCAGTCTGGCCAGAAAAGGCTGTTAAGTGGGAAGATGATTCTGTATTCAGGTCATGAAGAGGAGAATGCCCCCCATACAGAAGGAGTAGCATTCATGCTGTCATCAGTGGCACAGAGAGCGCTGATGGGCTGGGAACCTCTTGGGCCAAGAATTATCACAGCAGCCTTTAGAACCAAGAAAAAGCTCACGCTGAACGTCATCCAGTGTTATGCGCCCACTAATGACAGTGACGAGGAAGATAAACAAGAGTTCTACGACCGACTCCAGAGTGCCGTGGACAAATGTGCGGAGCGAGACATCACCATCGTCATGGGCGATTTTAATGCCAAAATAAGGGAGGACAACACCGGATACGAAGAGGTGATGGGGAGACAGGGACTAGGGGAGATGAGTGAGAACGGGGAGAGGTTTGTAGACTTTTGTGCTCTAAACAGACTTGTCATTGGAGGCAGCATCTTCCCACACAGAAGAATACACAAAGCAACGTGGGTCTCACCTGACCATACTACAGAGAACCAAATAGACCATATCTGCATTAGCAAGAAATTTAGAAGATCCCTTCAAGATGTTCGAGTGAGGAGGGGAGCAGATATCGCCTCAGACCACCATCTGCTCACCTTAAGAATAAAGCTAACGTTAAAGAAAAGCCGCACAGAGACAACAAAAAGACAGCGCTATAATGTAGGCCTCCTGAGAGAGACTGGAGTGAGAGAAGAGTTCAAACTTGTGCTGTCCAACCGGTTTCAAGCGCTACAGGAGCTAGTAAATGAAGAGGAGGCGGTCACCACAGAGCAGCAGTGGAAGGCAGTTAGAGAGGCGCTGAACTCAACCTGCAAAGACACTGTAGGGTTCAGGAAACACCATCACAAGGACTGGCTGTCGGCACAGACCTTGAAGAAGATAGAAGTCAGGAAGCAGAAGAAAGCAGTTGTCAACAACAGTCGCACGAGAGCAGCCAAAGCAAGGGCACAGGAGGAATACTCGGAAGCCAACCGCGAGTTGAAGAGGAGTATCAGGGCAGACAAGAGGGCCTACACAGACAGCCTGGCAGCAGAGGCAGAAAAGGCAGCAGGCAGCGGCAACATGAAACAGCTCTACGACATTACCAGAAGATTGTCGGGCAAGTATGGCCATGCAGAAAGATCAGTAAAAGACAAGGAAGGCAAGCCTATTGCAGACAGAGCAGACCAACTCGACAGATGGGCTGAGTATTTTGAAGAGTTACTGAACAGACCCAGCCCACCCGACCCCCCAGACATCCAGCCAGCAGAGACCGACCTACCCATCAGCTGTGACAGACCCAGCCGGGAAGAGATCAGAACAGCAGTGGCATTTTTGAAGAACGGCAAAGCAGCAGGGCCAGATGGCATCCCAGCGGAGTCTCTGAAAGCAGACCTAGAGACAACAGTAGAGATGCTGTACCCACTGTTTGGAAAGATCTGGGAAGAGGAGGTGATGCCAGCTGACTGGAAGGAGGGGTACCTAATCAAGCTTCCCAAGAAAGGTGACCTCAGCAAGTGTTCCAACTATAGAGGAATCACCTTGCTGTCAGTACCAGGAAAGGTCTTCAACAGGATCATCCTGGAGAGAATGAAGAGCTCCGTTGACCCCCAGCTGAGAGACCAGCAAGCAGGATTCAGGAAAAACCGATTATGTACAGACCAGATCGCCACTCTCCGCATCATCGTGGAACAGTCTCTGGAGTGGAGCTCCCCGCTGTACGTCAACTTTGTGGATTACGAGAAAGCATTTGACAGCGTGGACCGAGAGACACTGTGGAAACTCCTACGACACTACGGTGTACCCACAAAGCTCGTCCGCCTGATCAAGAGCAGCTATGATGGCATGACATGTCGCGTGATCCACGAAGGGCAGTTCACCAGGGAGCTCCAGGTCAGAACCGGTGTCAGGCAGGGGTGTCTGCTGTCTACGTTCCTCTTCCTACTGGCCATAGACTGGGTCATGAAGAGGACCACAGGGCAGAGAAGAAGCGGAATACAGTGGACACTGTGGACACAGCTTGACGACCTCGATTTTGCAGATGACTTGGCATTACTGTCCCACACTCATCAACAAATGCAGGACAAGACCACGAGGCTTGCTGACATCTCGTCCCAAGTGGGCCTCACCATCCACAAACAGAAAACAAAGACTATGAGGCTGAACGCAACCAGGGAAGAACCAGTCTTGCTTGCTGGCACCCCGTTGGAGGAGGTGGAGTCCTTCACCTATCTCGGGAGCATCATAAACAAAAAAGGCGGCACTGATGCAGATGTCAGAGCACGAATCGGTAAAGCAAGAGCAGCCTTTCTCCAGTTGAAAAAAGTGTGGAGTTCCAGAGAGCTGTCACAAAACACCAAAGTCCGGATTTTCAACTCCAACGTAAAAGCAGTTCTCCTATATGGAGCAGAGACTTGGAGATTGACATAAACCACTGTCAACAGAGTACAGATCTTCATAAACAGTTGCCTTAGAAGAATTTTGAAAATCCACTGGCCAGAGAAGATCAGCAACGTCAGACTCTGGGAGAGAACAGAGCAGATAACAGCAGAGAATGAAATTGGGCGAAGAAGATGGGGATGGATTGGTCACAGTCTGAGAAAGCCAGCTTCCAGTATCACTAGGCAGGCATTGTCATGGAATCCCCAGGGAAAGAGGAAAAGAGGTAGGCCAAGAAACTCCTGGCGTCGAGACCTCCAAGCAGACATCAAGAGAATGGGAACCACCTGGAGTAAAATCGAAGGAGAAGCACAGGACAAGAGTCGCTGGAGATCTCTCGTCGACGGCCTATACCCGGGTAGGGGTGACAGGCGTAAGTAAGTAAGTAAGTAATATAAGAGTGATGCAAATAAATCAAAATGTTTTCGTGTTATTCCTGCGAGATGTATTCCAACATATTTTCTAGGGCATTGACAATGGATCAGTCATTTACGAGAAAATGGCTTTTTTATGAAAACAAGCTTGACCTACACTTCAGTCCACAATTTTCTTACTTTATATTTTATGGCTAGATTGAAGGAAGTCATTGAATTAGTTTGTCTACAAGCTTCGTGCATCTTAAACGTTCTGAGTGAAACGTATAGTACGTTGGTCATGTTTCGCTCATTCCAGCAGCCACGTTTGAGTGCTAGTTTCCTTTTCGTGCTGTGCTTTCTTTTGTTGTTGCCTGATGCGGGGTTTTGCAGTCCACTTGTCAGGTTTGGGAACACTAAGCCCTACGCTTCCAGTCAGACTGCTGAACTGTGGCGGGACAACACCTTATTCACTGGGGGCTGCCAAGCTTTAGGCGGGCGGTAGCTGTCCATTCAGACCTGAGAATCTCTCCCTCCATTGGCAGCAGCCCCTGGGCCTCGCTCTGCGCCAGTCACGCAGTGAGGCTTATAACCGGTAGCTGCTGCTTCCTGTGCTGTGACGACTCTGTGAAGCGACGCTGGAGTAACCTCTCCAGGGCGCAGGTGTGGGCCGGTGATATGGGGATCGTGAGTCGTCCATGCTGTAGGATCCCCCTCCCGGCTTTGCTGGTAGGGTCCAGAGGAAAGGAAACAACCGATACATCTGGTACCAGGTCAGTGAATGGAGCTACCAGAAGATGCAAGCCGCTGGCATTGAAACCGCCTATCGGTGGGTACTCCCTTATCATGTGTCTTTCCCACAGGGCAGTACTCCAGTAGCAAAACGTGTTCGGGCCCATGACGGCAGCAGTGGACCCGCGCACAGCCGTGCGCGCGCCTACTGTGGCAGTCGTGGGTCCGATGACCATTGCTTACTGGTTAGGTCACGAAGTATCCTTTCCTAAATACATGACACGTTTTAAATGACACACAATGTTGTTAAATATAGTGCATTCTTTGATAGAAGTAAACTCGACCGAAAACTAAACAAGATGCGACCCAGCCCGAAGTTGTTCCTAATTTCACGCTTATCCTTCTGATCCATCTCCTTTACCCTAACTCACTCTGTGACCCACACACACTGGCCCACAGAAATAAAGACGGATACACGGCTCTTCCCGTCATTCGTAAGCTCTGCATGTGTTCTACAGCTGTTCTGAAGAAATTACGTCACTTCAAGCTTCACGTCATGACATCGCGAGTCCCACGACGCCGTGTTCATAGTGACGACTTGATGTTATACGTCACGCATCGTAGTACTAACATGTTACGTCTCTATAGATTCACTTACATCGGTGTTTATGTGATATTGAGAATCTCACTCGAGTGGTTTTAAAATCTTATCTTACGAGCAAAAGCGAGTAGCATAAGATTTTAAGACCACGAGAGTGAGAGTCTCAGTATCACCAAAACTCCGATGTAAGAATCTATTTCTTACTCACCTTTTTTTGGCCATGAATCCGATGTGAGTTGGCTTTCGACACACGCTGGTACAGCACAGCCGACATTGTGTCTTGGCAAAAATTCTGGACGTAATTTACTTTGTAATGTGACGTAAATATTTTGGATGCCAGACAAATGGACCTACATGATGATGTAATAGAGCAATTCATTACGCCAGAGTGCCAGTCGTCACTATGAAATGATGTCATTGCAAGTGAGCTGAAAGTAGGTCGAGTTCCAAGATCGCGTGTGCCCTTACCTTTTTGTAGACCAGACTTTCTACAATACAATTTTGTGCACATTTGGCCGTGTACATAGCAAAGCTGTATCACGTGTGTGATGTATCACTCAGCAAAAAAGGAGGTATGTAAGAAATATATATAAAGCTGTTCCGAAAAAGTAGTGCCGAAAATCACAATTTTTTATTCTAATCGTACACGACAGACGAGACAAAATGTAGGCTTATGATGTAAATGCCGTTTATGGAAAACCATGCGATTATTAATGAGAAGATTGCTTTTCTTCGTAGAAAGATTCAATTGTTTTAAGAATAGTCCCAAATGATTCCACACAAAAACGTAAAAATGGTACTCAGCGTCTCAATATATATATATATATATATATATATATATATATATATATATATATATATATATATATATATATATATATATATATATATATATATATATATATATATATATATATATATATATATATATATATATATATATATATATTGAGACACTGAGTAACAGATTCTCCAGCAAGGCTTGCGTAGCTAAACGTGACGTCATTTTTAATCTTATTACTTCTTTGCCTAAATGTAGACGAACCCGATTTTAAAGTTGTTCCTATTTTAAAACATCTTTTTTAAACATCGGCAGCCACCCCTTTGGTCTCATTTTCATAAACAGTTTGATTTTATAAAGACAATTAACATGTTTGGTCGGATCTTCCCGAAAGCGTTGTTATCCGACTTTATCTTAAGCGAGGATTGCTTTCTTATGGAGGCAGGCAAATTGTACTGGATGAGGCATGCTGCACGTACTCCGATTATGTACCGTATCCAGTAGTCCTTTCAGCCAAGAGAATTTCTGTGGAGTGTCCACCTGTGCTAGGCGCCCCATATTTCTCCCGCAAATCTCCTTAGCTTGTTCCGGTGTTTTCCCCGCAGAATGGAAGACCGTGAAGCAGAAGCCAGGCAGCTGACGGGGCTCGTAGTAGCATTCTGTTACGGGGCACGACTCTGGGACGGACATAACAGTAATACTGTATTAACCCTTTGGCTGTCGGTAGCGGTTTTTGTCGCGATGATTCATGCAGGAATGATCGCAAAAAAAAACCGCTACCGACAGCCAAAGGGTTAAGGTGACTGCCTTGTAAAACCTCGCAATTTCATTACCATGCAGGAGTTCTACGAATGACTTCTGTAAGTTCCCTAGGGCTCCCACCTCCTCATTAGGCACAACGCCGACCCCGTAAACGGTCTCTCTTCACTGCATCCTTAAAACCACACATTTGCCTGAAGGGTGACAAAAAGCTACGGACGGCCATTTTTCAAACTTACAAAATGTAGCTTGACCTGTGCTCGCGGTCACACACATGACACCTTCATTCCATAACATTTTCTCATCAAATTCCATTACGGTTATTAGCACTGAAAACAAAAATCCCAAGCAGAGGCTCTAAAGATATTTCAATAGTATTATCAGTCAGGGAACCGTAACTGAACCCATCACTGAACAGCCAAGCTGTGTGTGTAGCACGCATTCCTAATTTTATGGGCGGGCTGACAATATTGACTGTGGACCTTAGTGCACACTGGACATCTCCCTCGATCCGCTGTCTTTGTAGTTTGGCATCCTGTCTCGGAAGACAATGGAGTATATGCGCTTGCTGGGTCAGTCACTGGAGTGACCTCTCCAGGGCGCAAACCTGGGCGAAGTGTATGGAGATCCTGGGGTGCCCAGTCGTCAAGATCCCCCTCTCGGCCTCGCTGATGTATCCAAAGGAATGCAAAGCAGTACGTTTGGCACCAGTTTGGCTGCAGGAGCTGCCAGAACAGTGCGTGAATACAGGCAGCTGTCCGCCTTCGGGACTCCACTCCTGATTTGAAGGGTTTACTCCCCCACATTTGGCCGTTGGATCCAACCTGATCTCCTCCGCCCTCTAGCCGTTGGCTGTCAGAAACATCTCATCCGCCTAGTGGTGCAATGTGAACACCACCCCCTCACGTGGTTTAGCCCACCAGCTGAGGTGGTTTGCCAGGGTGTGGCGCTTGGAGCCAGCACGTGAGAGATTAAGGAGATGGATGAGGACCAGTGATGCCCGTCCGTCCTATGTAGGACGCAGCTGCCGAACAGCAAAGGTACTACCTCTATCCAGAGCCCCCTACACCCCAACAGTATAGGTTGTTCTTAACCCCTTGACTGTCGCCAAAAAATAAACATGATCCAACTGCAAAAGGAACAGTTCCTCATCAGCCCCTGCGGGGCTCATGAGGATCTATGCCTCTTGCTGGCACCACTGTGTACCCATTTTCCTGGGAGGGCTGGGGCGCTTTGACGTTGAAATAACAAAAGTACGAGAAGAGCAATGTAGGTCTAGTGGCAGTGAAGGGATTAAAAGAAGTGAAAAGTGTTGTCAAGAAATACTACCGTTGTTGTATCGAAAGTATCGCCAGCCAGGTTGTGCTTCTAGTAAGATCTGCCGCGTGGCCTCGTTGAACTGATACGGGTACGTGAACTTTTGTAGTCTGCACTCGTTAGTGAACATGTTGTGGAAGAACGAGGAGCAGTTGGTCCAGGCCACACAGTCGCTGGCACACTGCAAGGGGTCGCGCCCTCTAATCGTCCTCTCAGCATCGCTGTCTGTCTTGCCCAGAAACCTTTTCACTAGGTCGTCGAAAAGGTCATCGTACAAAAAAGGGATCTCGTCGTCACTGGCTAACACTCTGTGAACCAGACAAAATCATCGCCTGTAATGTACACTTACATCTATCATGGACGTCAGGAATATTTCTGATTATTTGAAGTAAACAGCTCCAGGGCGAACTTTGATTGCTACAGATAATGATTTCCTACCTTTCTTTTACAGTCAATGTGACCAGGAACACGTAACAGAAGTGGTTTTGTTTTGTTCATGAGGGCATCGATTTAACTCTCCTACGTACAAGGGAAAAGAGGAGCCAGCAGTCCTTCATTTTACGAGATTCAAACTCCATGAGTTACGTCAGCCATATTGTCAAACTCCATGAATTACGTCAGCCATATTGTCAAACTCCATGAGTTACGTCACCAATATTGTCAAACTCCATGAGTTACGTCAGCCATATTGTCAAACTCCATGAGTTACGTCAGCCATATTGTCAAACTCCATGAGTTACGTCAGCCATATTGTCCAGAATTACTAAGACATGCTAGGAACACGTATAAAGCGTGGCACTTTTGAATGGTGACTTTATAGCTCGTTTACAGAGTGCGTTGTATTTTGTTTTAGTACTTTTTGTAAAGTGCGCTTTTGGTAATTAGTTATTTGTGTACAATTAGTTTTTGTTGAGCACCTATAGCTCTGGTCTGTGGTTAGGCGCTATACAAGTACTCATTATTATTATTATTATTATTAATATAAAAGAGATATTGCCAACTATTAACCCTGTCGTGCCCGGAGCAAGTCCCTTTAATACGTGAGAGAGGACAAGGTTTACTAGTTAACCCTTTCAGTGCCGAGAAGATCTGAACGCCACCCCACTGCAAGAGGTCGTGATTATAGGAGCGCCAGGTATGTAGCTTTTCTGGTTCTTTCCTTTCCTTTTAAAAACTATTTTTGTTGCTTAGCGTCACACCACGACCCCTGCACGTTTTTAACTGACTCAGTCCCGACACACCGAAGCAAAATATGGTTTGACCATGATATTTCAAGGTTAGTGGCAGAATAGCTTGGTGCATATAGGCGCCAAGCAATTCTGCCACCACCCTTGAACTATCATGATCGATCTATCTCTCGTAGTGAATTGTAGTGCAATCTTCAGAGGACAACTCCAGAATGTGGGTATTTCGTACCTGGGACACAATGGGTTAACATTGCGGGGACTCCAAGCCTGTACCTTGGTCTGCGCTTGGTCTACGAGCTATCATCGGAAACACTTTAGCGTTTCCGATGATTTCAAACATTTCGCATTTCTTTTGGTGGTCAGTATGAGCTATGTCAAACAGGTTTCTTCGGCAGCTATTGAGGCTGAGCGCCTTGAATGAACTGTTTGTTTATAGAATTTGTTTGGAGAATTCAGGCCGTTAGCTTTTATTATATTCTACCACTAGTCACTGTGTTCGACCTCACACAGAAATATAGTATACGTATTACTCACATGGCCGTGAAGACTATGGGCAGCAAGAGAAATGGGTGTAGACTGAACGAACTTGGCACAAAGTGTTTGCCGACTGAGAAGGAGTGCAGTGCTCCCATCATAGAAAAGGGCTTCGATCGTTTCTAGTCGTTTACTCAGAAAATCTCAAGACAAAGATTTGGCATGCAGACAAAATGGCGGGAGGTCTGAAATTTTTGTGCGGGGCAATGTGAAGATGACACGCCGAAATACGTCAGTAAGAGTGGGAAATACGTCAGTAAGATATAATAGTGCAAAAGCAAATTTTAAAACTGTTACATTCAACAAAGAAACTAATTACAACAGTTGAGATTATATCAGCACATTATTTAGTGATACTTCAATAAGAAATGATAAGGTTTCCTGAAAATTCCCAGTGGCCGTTTTTATAATTAATAAAAGGGACCTTTTAAGATCGGTCGCAGTGGGGCGATGTCAAAGGCGGGCAGGCGTAAACCTCTGACAACTGAAGTAACAAGATAAAAATTACGTCATGTCTAGTTACGCTAACTTCGCTGCTGAACGTACATTTAGCGTGAAAGGCCGTGTGTGTGTGTGTGTGTGTGTGTGTGGATGTGTGTGTGTGTGTGTGTGTGTGTGTGTGTGTGTGTGTGTGTGTGTGTGTGTGTGTGTGTGTGTATGTGTAGACACGAGAATCGCAGATACTGCTGTACGTACAAGCTTGAAACTTGGCGAAATACCTTATTTAAAGGGTGACTAAGAGAGCCTCCGAGCATATTGTAACTTGATGTCTCATTAAAGTCGTAAAAGACCGTTTATGGAAAGTCAGTTGACACAGATTAGAGTCCGAAATGCTTGTCCTAGTAATATGAAATTTCTGATATAGCTATTTTGGAGAAAGACATTGGATGAGTTCGTTAGCTAGCTTTGTACCCTTTTAACTTCTTCAGTAAAAAAAAAAAAATTCTTTACAGAAAAAAAATGAAACGATGAAAAAACCTTGACTTCTGGAGAAAGTCAGACAGTGGCGGTGACGTAAAGGAAACAACTCCGTCACCACTCAGATATTGACGCAACATGTATAAATATGACGTATCTCTCTCTCTCTCTCTCTCTCTCTCTCTCTCTCTCTCTCTCTCTCTCTCTCTCTCTCTCTCTCTCTCTCTCTCTCTCTCTCTCTCTCCCCCCCGTCTCTCTCTCTCTCTCTCTCTTTTTCTCTCTCTCTCTCTCTCTCTCTCTCTCTCTCTCTCTCTCTCTCTCTCTCTCTCTCTCTCTCTCTCTCTCTCTCTCTCTCTAAATAGACTGAACTCCTTACACAGACGAGCAGCGAAATTAATTTTACCCGATCCTACATTGACAACGGATGATAAGATTCACAAAGCGGGACTTCTTTCTCTCAGGAATCAATTTGCTTTCAACAAAGGTGTTCTCCTGTTCCAGATTTGAAATGACACCAAAATATCTAACGCAGCTGCTAGTCCGGTCTCAGTCCCGCTATAGCGATACGAAAAGCCTGTATGTAGTACCCAAAACCAGAATAGACGTATTTAAAACCAGTCTAGCATTCTCGGGGGCGACTTTGTGGAACTCGCTTCCATCCCAGAGGAAGACCACTCCAACGGTATCATGTTTCAAGAAAAGTCTGTTTAAACATTTATCTTCGCAGCCATAACTATCTGCAAGCTTTGCTTTCTATAAGTATATATTTTTGTTAGTAAGTACCCATTCTACTGTTGTGTATGTATAGTGCTGCTATTTTTTTTTTTTTCTCTTTTTTTTTCCCCTTACCATTGCTCCCCCTCCCCCCACACACCCGTAGGCTTTGGTCATATACATGTATTAATGTAATGTAATTGTTGTGTTTGTCTGTAGATGTAGCAACGGCAGATTTTTAAAATGACATTGCCTCTGGCATTGTTAATATCTTTACCGTTGTAAAATAAAGATTCATTGATTCATATTCTCTCTCCATCTCTCTCCCTCTCTCTCTCTCCCTCTCTCTCTCTCTCTCTCTCTCTCTCTCTCTCTCTCTCTCTCTCTCTCTCTCTCTCTCTCTCTCTCTCTCTCTCCCTCTCCCTCCCTCCCTCTCCCTCCCTCCCTCTCTCTCTCTCCCTCCCTCTCTCTCTCCCTCTCCCTCTGTCTGTCCTTCCATTGAAAACCATCAGCCAAGTTACTAACCATCGCCTGCTAGGAGTCACGGTGGACAACCAGCTTAGGTAGCAGCCACACATCAGTAATGTTTGTAAAATTGTCTCCAGAAATCTGTACATTTTAGCAAAACTTAAACACATTACTGATATGGAGACACGTCAACTGTTCTTCAATGCCCATATTAGATCACATATAGACTATGCCACTACTGTGTGGGATGGTTCGAACGATGTCAATTTGAAAAGATTGAACTCTCTACATCGGAGATTTGCCAAACTAATACTCCCTGATCCCAGCTTAACTACTGACCAAAAATTGGCAGCCTTAAAAATTCTGCCCCTGTAAGATCATTTAATTTACAATAAGGGAATGGTTATGTTCAAGGCATTAAACGATAAGCTACCCCGATATATCACTGTCACGACTAGGGAGGGACAGACGAGAATGGAAGATAGAATAAAAGTAGAACCCCCAAATGTCCCGACTAAAGAGAGATAGACGAGAATGAAGGTTAGGAGTAGAAGAGAAGAAATAGATAGATAAAGAACCCTAGCGTCTTGCCTCAAGACAGGTTACAGCTCAGCACAAGCAACACAACACATTTACTATACACGTACACTCACTCTTTATTACTTATTACACTAACTATCCCCCCCCCCCTCTTTCCCTCCTTCCCACACTTCCCACCGACACTTCCCCTCCCTGCCCCCTCCTCCCCTCCCCCTCCCGAAAAAAAAAAGAAAAAACGAAAGAAAAAAAACAGAAAAAGTTAAACCGGAATTAATACTACTTCCACAGCATCAGCGTTGCATCGAGTGGTGGAAACAAGCACTCCCCCACGCTACGCAGCTCTGTTGCTCCACAATCACAATAGAAATCAGGTTACAGTCCTCCGAACTGACGGCTGAAAACGTCATTTACAACGTATTGTTCATATACAAGAGTCGTGGAACTACACCAAGACAGAGTGAGTAATGGAAAGCTGAATAAGAATGGGACCACCGTGGTGAGTCGACGAACGCCTGTGGATCCCTCCCGTCCGGCTTGCTCTAGCTTCGCGGGTCTTCTCTCTCTCTCGCTCTCTCGCTCGCTCTCTCGCTCTCTCGCTCTCTCTCTCTCTCTCTCTCTCTCTCTCTCTCTCTCTCTCTCTCTCTCTCTCTCTCTCTCTCTCTCTCTCTCTCTCTCTCTCTCTCTCTCTCTCTCTCTCTCTCTCTCTCTGTATGTTTCCCTGGCGCTTGGTCTGGCCGCAATGGTGACACGACGGCTCAGTCGGCAGTGTAGGTGACCGCGCCCCGTCCACGCCGACACCCGGTCCAGCGAGGCGTGATTGGTCCCGATACCCGTCGGCCCTCCAACCGGTCCCGACCCCGAAAACGAATGCAAAACAATAGCAGGAGCCTAAACGGCCTCGTAAGTAACGTAAACCAGTGGGTCGTTAAAACAGCTAACCTCCCATACCCACCCTGCTTGGTTTACAAAATCACTACCACTAACCATTCAAGCACTTGACCTTCACTCATATGACACGTGCTTCCCATAAAAAAATTACACAAAAACCCAAAACAATGAAAGTTCTCAAACATTATATAAAATCCTTCCTAACCTTCTCTGCACTTTCACAACAGCCAATACAACATTTCACTAACCAATGCAACATTTTACTAAACAGTTAAAAATGACTAATAATGAAATAGAGCCAAACCAATAACGTCAAAACCACGCTTCCCCTTTACCACCCATCGCGTTCTCCCCTCCTTTCCCCCCTCACGATACTTCTAGCCCTAACACATAGTACAAACACCCATACCAACTGAACATAACAAAACATCCGCATCGGGTTTTTTAAGCACTTACCTCCTCTGCGACTCGTCACAAAACGCCGCGCGTAGGCAAAACAACCCCAGTCTCCGGACTCCAAGACCCCGGGGCTGGATCGGCGCTGTGTCACAGACGGTCAGTCACTGACTCCCAACAGTCAGCTAGGCAAGACAACTTGGTCCAACCGAGTACAGCTGCTAACTAAAATATCATCCCCTTGCTCCCGACAAGGTAAACTCTGCAGTGAACACACTACCGCATTCACTAGCGCCCCCCGCACATGCAAAACAAAGAACACTAACCCGTCTCTACCAACTCATAAACAACTCACTATTCCTGCGTGACCGGTGCTTCGGTAACTTTCGACTACCACTGTGAAAACAGTCACTAACCGTGACAATCACAACGCTATTTACCGTCCAGTCATCAACATACTCCAGAACAAGAAAATCCCTTATTGTGCCGCGACCTAGAATTGATCTCTATAAAACGACTTTGACGTTCTCTGGCTCAAGTCTTTGGAATGCCTTGCCAAGAAACATCACGACATCAGCTACTTTCTCCTCGTTTAAAGTCAGTCTCATCAAGTACTTATTTTTGTCAGCAGCATCCCGTGACTGTGCACATATTGAAGAATACTATTTCTGATTAGGTCATTAATTGCGTGTATCCAAGGTTTCGATGACTCATATTTATTCGGTACAGCTTGTGTGTAGCCAGCTACTCATATGACTGACTAGCTTAACGTTATAAGCCGCGTAAGCGCGTGTGTGCACGTGTGTGTGTGTGTGTGCGTGCGCGTTTGTGCGTGCGTGCGTGCGCGTGTGCGTACGTGTATATTATAGATAGAGAGCGGCGTGCTCAAATGTGCATGCGATATGTATGCGTATTAGGTTGCGTGTATTCTTATTATATTACTTTAATTAAACCTCACAACATGTCATTATGCCCGACCAGTAAAGTTGGTAATTCCTATGCCACTTCCCCCTTACATTTTTTTTCTTCTTTTTTTTTCTTGGCTTGTGTTGTGTCATGTAATTTTTGTTGTTGTTGTTGTTGTTGTTGTTGTTTTTTGTTGTTGTTGTTTTTTTTTTTTTTGGTTTTTTTTTTTTTTTTTGTTCCCCTGTTCAGTAGTAGAAAACAATTAGTGCGATAACTTTTACCGTTGTCAAATAAAGGATCATTCTCTCTCTCTCTCTCTCTCTCTCTCTCTCTCTCTCTCTCTCTCTCTCTCTCTCTCTCTCTCTCTCTCTCTCTCTCTCTCTCTCTCTCTCTCTCTCTCTCTCTCTCTCTCTCTCTCTCTCTCTCCAAACTTAAAACGATCATTGACCTTAAGACGCGCAAACTATTTTTTAATGCCTACATTAAAACCACACATTGATTATGCCTCAACAATATGGGATGGCTGCAGTGAAAATCACTTCAAGAAGATAAACTCATTATACAAGCGCGCTGCCAAGCTTATCCTCCCTGATCCGTCTTTATCCACTGATGCCAAGCTGCAGGTCATCGGACTCTACCCTCTGGTTAAGCACCTCGCACTAAACAAATGTGTACTGATGCACAAAATTCTTAACGGGAAAGCTCCACCTTACTTATCTAGGCTTTTTTCGCCAACTGAAAAAAAAATACAGCACCTCCAGGAACAGTCTTTCTATAAAAAGGCCTCGTATAGACCTGTTCAAATCTAGCCTGTCTTATTCAGGTGCTCTTTTATGGAATTCACTTCCTCCCACTATTCAACAAACCACGTCCCTCTCTCCCTCTCTCTGTTTAAAAGTAGAGTACATGATTACCTTTCTAAGACATCATTATGCTGATCCTTTCTTCTTCTTTGTTTTCGACGTAATACGCTTCATGGGTTTTTTTTTTGGGTTTTTTTTTTTTCATCTAGCCTCCAAATTGTTTGTTCAGTTTTCTAACTTGTTTTTGATAGTACACAAAATATCATACCTACTTATATGTTAGATAATTATGTGCGCACGTACGTGTGTATGTGTATGTACAAAAGTGCGCATGTGCTCGAGTACATGTATATGTGTGTCCGTGTGCGTGTGTGTATGCGTATGTGTGACGTTTATTATTAGTTAGTTTTTGTTGTTTGGTTGGTGTTCCTTAAGTAGCTTAGCAAGGACAGATTGTAAGAAAGGCCTTCGCGCCTAATATCTCAATCCTTGGAAAATAAAGTTTCGTTCGTTCGTTCGTTCTCTCTCTCTCTCTCTCTCTCTCTCTCTCTCTCTCTCTCTCTCTCTCTCTCTCTCTCTCTTTTTAATTTTTTATTTCTTTTTTTTTCCTCTGAGTGGTGGTGGTGGGGGGGGGGGGGGGATGGGTCTTTTTACTTACATATGTTTTATCTTTTGATGTATCGTCTGATGTATTTTTATATGTGTAGAGTAGCAGGACAGTTTGGAAGATAGGCATTGCTATGCCTAAAACTTTTTATCCTGAATAAAAACGTTTCATCGTCATCATCATCATCATCATCATCATCCATCATCCATCATCCATCATACATCATCATCCATCATCCATCATCATCCATCCATCATCATCCATCCATCATCATCCATCCATCATCCATCATCCATCATCATCCATCATCCATCATCATCCATCATCCATCATCATCCATCCATCATCATCCATCATCCATCATCCATCATCCATCATCATCCTCTCTCTCTCTCTCTCTCTCTCTCTCTCTCTCTCTCTCTCTCTCTCTCTCTCTCTCTCTCTCTCTCTCTCTCTCTCTCTCTCTCTCGTCAGCTTGACGTAACAGAGTCAAATACCGTATCCGGGAGGCACAAAAAGCACTGGTAGAGAAAACCATACGTCGCGGGAATCAGTCTACAATATGGAAAGTTTTAAACTTACTAACCAACAATCGTAAAATTCATTCTGCAAATACGACTGCCAACCTTACAGCCGATGCTTTTAACGACCACTTCATTTTAGCCCCGAAATCTTTACTACATGCTGAAGTGTACACAAACCAAGGGAAATTACTCAGCGCTGGACAGACAAACAGTTATGGGTTATTGGGTTATATATTGGGTTATATATTGGGTTATATAAGAGACCTGATGCATTCTTCATTGAGGATGCAGATGATCGTCTTGGTCTATACCTGCGTATTTTTCTGTGGGCTGGCGATTGGGTGCCTGATAAGCGGGGGCAGGGGCTCTAACTGTTTCTGTCTAGGAGTAATTCCCCTTGGTTTGTGTACAATTCTGCCAGCGCTAGCCTCACCTATCTGGTTTGTGAGTACATGCTGAAGGCTTGGATAAGGTAGAACATGTCGCATCGCAGAAGCTTACTGACTTTTGTAAGCAAAGACTCTCCGCGGGCAATGCTTTTAATGTCCCCTTCATCGCTGTACATGAAGTGGGCAGATTATCTCTAGTCTCAAAAACAAAAAGTCAGCTGACGTTGATGGTCAATGTTTTTATCCTCAAACTTTCTCTTCCATACATTGTGGAAAGCTTAACCTATATTTACAACCTATGTATTTAAAATAATATTTTTCCGGCGGCTTTAATAAAATGTAAAGTGGTACCTATGCGCAAAACAAAAGACATATTATCTGATCCAAATAATTTTCGGCCCATATCCATATTATTTATACTGTCGAAGTCTATTGAGAAGCATGTACGCAAACATCTTCTCGATTTCCTGGAAGAAAAGTCTTTCCTGAAAAAAATATCAGTCTGGTTTTCGCCCTAAACATTCGTGCCACACTGCCTGGGTTCATATGATTGACACTTGGCTGCTCAACATCAACAGAAACAAAATGTCTGGTGATGTATTTCTAGACCTGAAAAAAAAGCGTTCGACCTTATAAACCACGAAATTTTATTAGAGAAACTGGACTGCTACTTTAACAATAACAGCCCAGGGACACTCTCATTCTTTCGTTTATATATCATAAGGAGAATTCTGTGTACATCAATGCTACCTTCTCTTCTGAAAAGCATGTTAAGAATGACGTACTTCAGGGATCCATACTAGGACTGTTACTCTTCTGTTTGTTTATAAATGATCTTCCACTTCATATATCCAATCCAAATACCGAATGTGACATGTTTGCTGAGGATTCATCTCTTCACGCGGGCTAGAAAACTGTACCTGAAATATCAAGCAATCTTCAGCTTAGTCTTCAGGATCTCTCACTGTGGTGCAAAATAATCAAATGCTTGTTAATCCATCTAAAACAAAACGCATGCTAATTACAACACGCCAAAAGCATCAGCTCCGCCCCCATTCATTTAGCCTCTCTTTTGATTGAGTTCCCATTGAGCAAGTCAAGGAATATAGCCTCCTCGGGGTAATTGTTGTCGAACAACTGTGCTGGTTGCCCCATCTAACACAACTAGGGAAAACATTATCAAAGCTATTTTTACTGTCAAGATTAAATCTATCATTGATACTAAGACACGTAAACTATTTTTGAACTCCTACATAAAACCTCACATTGACTACGCATCTACTATTTGGGACGGCTGTAGTAAGGCTAACCTTAAGAGGATTAATTCTCTATACAAGCGCGCAGTTAAACTGATCCTCCCAATCCCCTCTTTAACTTTGGGTGAAAAGCTTCTGGCAACAGGGTTTCTTTCTTTACATCAACACCTTACGTTAAATAAGTGCGTACTTATGCACAAAGCATTGAATGGGAAAGCCCCCCTCTACCTGGCTAAGCTTTTAAATGAGAGCGAAAGGGTTTACAGCACTTCGAGGAACAGTCTCGTCATTGAACGGCCCGGCCCCAAATTGACTTGTTTAAATCCAGCCTTCAGTGGGTGCCTATTTATAAAACTCACTTCCTCCACATAAACAGCAAACGAGACATCTTCCATTGTTTAGGACGAAAGCTTTTAAATACATATCAGAGCAAACTTGAAAGAAACGTAGATAATGTGTCCAAAAGAGCCATGTCAATGATTTCCTGTTTTAACGCATTGTTGTAGTCCTCCGTTTTGCACTTGTTAGTTTTTATATATCTCTATTTACTCTAGTGTTTTGCCTGTTCACTATATTCCTACACAAGAGTAGCTGTATCATAAGCGCGCAGTCGCTGTCCATAAACATTCTCTTTGCATCGCAACCCCCCCCCCCCCCCCAAGACTCTGTCATTTGATGTGTGTGTGTGTGTGTGTGTGTGTGTGTGTGTGTGTGTGTGTGTGTGTGTGCGTGCGTGCGTGCGTGCGTGCGTGCGCGAATGTAACTTTTAGCGACATGGGAACTTATATCGGAATGTAACACAAGTGACTTGTGGGTGTCTTGTTTGTGCTGTTCACATGTTGTTTTAATGTTGTTTTTAAGCTTGTAGTTTAGCAAGGACAAACACGAAAATAGGCTTGTGCGTCTATTGTTTCCATCTTTGAGAAATAAATTATCATTCATTCATTCATTCATTCATTCATTATCATTCATTCATTCATTCATTCATTCATTCATTCATTCATTCATTCATTCATTCATTCGTTTATACTTTTATTCTTTCATTCATCCATTCATTCATTCATTCATTCATTCTCTCTCACGCATCAAAACTCCGTCATAAGTGACACCAGCCTACAAACGGCTGAACTTGTTGACACAAGCTGTGACACTCCCCCTGTGGTGAATCAAAACATCCATAATTATGCAAGTGACTGCTACTCAAGATGATCCTCAGTATATACTATTAATACACAAACAAATAACAGCTGCCATGGGGACAATACAAGAACTACAGGCAGAGCTCAAAGCAGTTAAAACTGAGCTGGCTGCAGTCAAAGAGCAATGTGCAGCGCTGCAAGTAAAGCAAGTTACCCTTAACGGCGCCATTAATGATGCCGACGTTAGGACAAGAAACGACAAACAAGCGACTGGAAAATGCTCCTCAGCCACCAAACAGTCGTACAGCACAGCGCTTGAAGCAATCACTAAGGATCACAACAGTCGTACAGCACAGCGCTTGAAGCAATCACTAAGGATGACAACAGTCGTACAGCACGGCGCTTGAAGCAATCACTAAGGATCACAACAGTCGTACAGCACAGCGCTTGAAGCAACAGTCGTACAGCACAGCGCTTGAAACAATCACTAAGGATCACAACAGTCGTACAGCACAGCGCTTGAAGCAATCACTAAGGATCACAACAGTCGTACAGCACAGCGCTTGAAGCAATCACTAAGGATCACAACAGTCGTACAGCACAGCGCTTGAAGCAATCACTAAGGATCACAACAGTCGTACAGCACAGCGCTTGAAGCAATCACTAAGGATCACAACAAACTCACCAAAGACATTGAAGATTGGCGGAACGCGATGTCAAGGTCAGTCGGCCACTTGCGATCCGCAAAAAAGGAGGAGTCTTGTGAATCCGTGTGTAGATGAGCGGAGAATGAATCCCGCATATCTTGAAATCCAGGCGGTTGAGGCAGCGACTTGAATCTCTTCTGTTGCCGGTCCGAATCAACAAAGGCGGACACCTTCCATTTGAGCGGGGGGGGGGGGGGGGGACGGAGGACACTCGTCTTTCGGTAGGGCGGCCACGACAATACGAGCCGCTTCATGAAATTGAAATATTGAATAGGCAGGTGTCTATGTTTACTAAAAGCAAGGATGCAATCGCTGACCTGAACACTCAGCTTGACAGCTTGTGCCGATCGCTCTCCCCTTCAACAGTCACGTCCTCCGGCCATCTCGTCACCCTCTCAAGGGTTGGAAGTTGACAAGTTAACGCCGCAAATGAGCGCTGGAGGGGAAAACGGAGGTGAGGCAGGGACAGAAGAGGTGCCGGCTAATCTCATCATCCGCCAGCCACCGCAGGATAAGATCCCGTTCTCCGTGCGGCTAACAGCTAAAGCTAAACCAGCGGGACTACTAATCGGCGACTCCAACCTACGGGGAGTGGATCGCCTGCGGCTGGGCCCCAGCGGGGCCATGTGCGCCGCACCCTGCCCGGAGTCAAGGTTGGACAACTGGCTGCGGCCCTGCACCAGTGTGAACCGCGTGCTCACATCGGAAAAGTGGTGGTTCAAGTTGGCACCAATGGCTGTGCTTCAGGCCATGACATTGATGTCATCTTGCAGGACTACCAGAGTTTCACAGTAGCAGTCCGACGTGCCTTCTCGTCAGCAGCCATTGCCATTACCTCTGTCCTCCCGCAAGGCCGGTGCCCCCCGCAGAAAGTGTGCGCAGTCAATGAACGTTTGGCGAAACTGTCGCCAGAAGAAAGTGCACTTTCTTCAAGAGGCCGCCATCTATACATACAATGGAGAAGTGGTTACATCACTGTTCGGACATGACAGACTACACCTCCAGGACCGTGGTGTCAGTGTCCTACTCAATCAGGTCAAGAGGTTCCTAATCCAGACTCAACAGTATCACGACCAGCCGCGTACCAACCATACATCGATGAGTGGCGACAACCAGCGACGGGCAGCCTTTGTAGATAACTAGCAGCAGAGACGGGATCATATCCAACAAAACTCTACCAACAACACACATGCAGTCACGGACCTTTATTACTGGATGGCTGTCTGCTCCCGCTCTCTCTCATACCTCCTTACCGCGAGTGAGGAAAAAGGTCAAACTTCAAGGCCAAGGGACTCCGAACTTCCGTTTTCAGTTTAAACATGGCTACGCAGTTCAATGTTGACGAGATCCTTGAGGTAAATCCCAGCGTTTTATAATACAACTACTTATTTTACGAACGAAAGATCTGTAGAATCATTAACTTTAATTGTAACTAAGACATTTCCTGTTTTTCTTGAGGAAGTTTTTTATTTATTTATTTATATTTTAACGACCCAAACTGACGAGTGGTAAGTTTGTTGCAGAGCGGTCGGGAATGCAATGCTTATCGATTGACGGACTTTCAAAATGACTGAGAAATGTAATTAGAGATGTGAAATATGCAGATAGCCCAATGAAATAAAGTAGAGACTTATTGTTCATGTGTTACTTTTGTCCAGAGTGAAGTCATGTGTGGTGAACCGGTTTCAGATGAGGCAAATCAGAAGAGTCCACTGACAGGTGAGCTTTGGTATCGATATCTTGCCATACGAGTGAGAAAGAGCCAGGTGATAATTGAGAGAAAAAAAAGAGTGACTGTAATAATTTAACTATTTGTAGATTCCAGGTGTGTGTAAAAACAATAATAATTAAACAAAAGAAGGAAAAAATGTGCTTTCTCTAAAAAGGAGACCCTCCCCCCCCCCCCCCTCCATACACATGTTTTTAACAGGTTAAAATAATGGATCACCAAATTGTATTAAATCAGGACCAATCCAACCGCTGTGTGTAGGTGCATTTGTAATACTAAATTGTGACCACTTATGTTTCAGCTCAACATGCAAGACATAGACCGCGCATGTTGGTTCCTGGCTAACAACTGTATATCGATCAATGCAAAGGAATTTTTAAAAACTGCATCTAGTAAGTACAGTGGAATGTATGCATTTTTACACCCAAATGGACGAGCCAATGTAATTGTTAATACATAGAAGAGTTTTAATGTGCCAGCTACCCATTTCCTTCCCTATCTTGATATTTGAAAAGAAGCGTATGCTTGGAAATAAAATGTGATACATTACCATTAGTAATGCACATGATAGTGATGTTTCCTGGTTATTATGGCTGGTTTGTTTGTTTTATGTGTTCGAGTTAAGTGATGTGTTGATAAATTCAGGATTACTATTTGATTTGGAGATGAACATCTGTGTGGTGGTGGGAATGTTTTTTTTTTTTGTTATTGTAATGTGATGTGTGTGCTTGAGTCAAATGTTTAAGTGCAATAAATATGTATAAATATTTGTATAATAGGTATAAATGTTTAAGTGCATTAAATATGTGCTACACTGACACATCTTACTTTAACTTGTAATTTATTTTAGGATCAAGCGTTTTGGAAAAGACCGCATTTTTAAACACATGTCTGGTTGCAAGGAGCAAGTTTCCAACCACAGCAAGGGAGAAGGCATGGACAAAATTCAATGCGGCTTACCAAGACCACATGTTATCTGTCACATCTTTGACCGGATCTGTTCAAGCGTCGATGTGGCTGTGCCTCCAACTGTTTCAACAGTTGCTAGATGACAACTACCCAATCTCATCTGTGCAGTCAGAAGATGCTGCACTCCACGATTTAGATGTCCCGCTCTCAGATGATATGAAAGATATTATCTACCATATTGGTGGAAGCATTGTGCAGAAATTGAAACAGAGGTATCTGCGTTTGAAAGACAGTGCGCAGAAAGAGGAGAGGCTGCAGTGCCTGAGGAAGTTCAGCCAAGAGGAAGACCAGGCAAGCGTACTGACATCAGCCCTTAACCGAGGAGGATTGATTTTCCTTAGACAAACACCAAAAGAATTCTTTGTCCTTTTGGAGAAGAAAGTGTGCCTCCTGTTCAGCAAGAATGAGAGCAGCTCCAGTCAGAATTTCAGCACTATGTGCTGCCAAGATCAAAACATTTTGGCAGCATACACAGAGATGACCTCTGATTGCGACGTTGGTGATGAAAGCAAGGAGGCTGTATGTTTATCTATTATGCAGCTTTTCTTCAAAATTCGAATACATCATGAATGCAAGAAGTACATGGAGAAAGTGAAGTCGACAACCGCTGTGTCCGCCAAAGGCCTGAGGAAAGGTCTTAAACTAGAACCTTCGAAGAAATAGGCTGAATCTTTTGTGAAACCATGTATGTATTCACTGGTAATTTACTACTACTACTGTTTTATCATGTATTGGAATTCCATCTGGTGAAATAATGAGCTCTAGCCTTGAATTTAGCCTTGATGGCATACCTGACTGTGCCAATATTATGTTCTTTTATAATACAGTAGTAATACTAGTATTACACACTTTCTCGCGACTGTGCCAATATTTAATGTTAAATTATCCCTCTTGGTTTGTTTTATACTTTGATGCATTAATATAATAGTAACATCAACTGATCTTGGTTTGTTTTATACTTTGATGCATTAATATAATAGTAACATCAACTGATCTTGGTTTGTTTTATACCTTGATGCATTCATATAATAGTAACATGAACTGATCTTGGTTTGTTTTATACCTTGATGCATTCATATAATAGAAACATCAACTGATCTTGGTTTGTTTTATACCTTGATGCATTCATATAATAGAAACATCAACTGATCTTGGTTTGTTTTATACTTTGATGCATTAGTATAATAGTAACATCAACTGATCTTGGTTTGTTTTATACTTTGATGCATTAATATAATAGTAACATCAACTGATCTTGGTTTGTTTTATACTTTGATGCATTAATAGAATAGTAACATCAACTGATCTTGGTTTGTTTTATACTTTGATGCATTAATATAATAGTAACATCAACTGATCTTGGTTTGTTTTATACTTTGATGCATTAATAGTAACATCAACTGATCTTGGTTTGTTTTATACTTTGATGCATTAATAGTAACATCAACTGATCTTGGTTTGTTTTAAACTTTGATGCATTAATATAATAGTAACATCAACTGATCTTGGTTTGTTTTAAACTTTGATGCATTAATATAATAGTAACATCAACTGATCTTGGTTTGTTTTATACTGTGATGCATTAATATAATAGTAACATCCACTGATCTTGGTTTTGATTTGGCTCCTTAGGAGTCCATAAATCAAACTTGAAATTTGAGTTCCTTGGTAATCCACTCAGGCCTAGACTTGGATCTACACTTCATGTATACCTGACTCTTGTTCTTTGGTATTACAAACTCAGACATTGGAGTCTTGTGTGTAGTCTTGATGTATATATGACTGCGACAGTTTTATGTTCTTTGGCATTTCAAACTCAGTCCTAGTCTTGATGTATATATGACTGCGACAGTTTTATGTTCTTTGGTATTTCAAACTCAGTCCTAGTCTTGATGTATATATGACTGCGACAGTTTTATGTTCTTTGGTATTTCAAAATCAGGCCTAGTCTTGATGTATTATATGACTGCGACAGTATTAGGCCCCCCAAAATAATATGTCTGTTTACAGTAACATAGGGAAGAAAAAAACGTTTTTCACCTTTGGTGAGATTTTTGTTGGCTTTTTTCCAATTTTTTAACCAGACGATGCCAAAAGTTTAGGATTGGGCCCAAAAAATTGGGTTGGTTGGGATACAATAAACAGACATTTTTTTTGGGGGGGCCTTATGTTCTTTGGTATTACAAACTCAGCCCTAGTCTTGATGTACATATGACTGCGACAGTATTGTTCTTTCGTATTACAAACTCGGTCTAGTCTTGGGTCTAGTTTTCATGTATACATGACAGACAATATCCACAAATTATGTGATTTTTTTTCTTGAACAATTTTGTTGGAAAATAAACAGTGGTAATGTCAACCAATGTATTTTGATGTTTATATTGCATGATGAGAAATGACACACACACATACACAAAAGACCAACATCTGCTTACAGACAGGGCATTGTTTTTCACAAACGTCTCATAGAATATATCTTCCTTGATCACCATAAATGTACATGTTCGCTAATTTTTAAAAAAAATCTTCAACTAGGTAATACAATAAAATGCATATTCACATTCACCATTAATTTTTTTTTTTAAAGTAAATGTTATCATGAAGTGTCGCATTTTAATCCATAGTTGAACATTTGTCTATGAAGATATAAAAAAAAAAAAATTGCATACACAAAAGAACTGCTTGCGAGTTTGAAATTCGATCAGTGCAGGTGTAATACTTTTTGGTAGTGACAATATCTTCACACGTCAAAATGAAGTTGCAACGTTGCATAATGTTAATGATCCTGACACCGATACAACCAAAATCTGCTTAAAGTCTACTTTTGTTTTCACAAACATCTCGTACAATATGCTTGCTGTTTTTCAATCAACATAGATGTACGTTACATAAATTGTTTAAAATGTCATCACGAAGTGTCACATTTTTATTCAATTAGTCAAAGAATAATTAAACACTCAAACCATTTAAAAATATTTCTAGATAACCACACACATTTACAATCCTATTTAGCTGTGGCCCGTTTCAGTTGTACACACAAACCAACACGTCTCTCTACTCACCATTAAAAAAATGTTAATGAATAAATATAAAAACAAAACAAAAACCACAAATAATATTGCTAATAATAAAAATAATAAATGACAATCTTTATTAGCGAGGGAACGAACCATGATCCTTTTAACTGAAGATAATGAAGAAAAAGAGTTATTCCTCGACTATTTCAACGTTTTTCCAAATATAATCTGGGAATACAAAAATATAAACATGACAACAGAGTAGCAGCAATAGTCCACAAGGAACAAACCTTTCACGGATGCATTCATAATTAATAGAACCATGAAGAACACACTGCCCACTGGGTACAAAAATATCCTGCATTTTTAACAATGGCACAAGATAATGAAAATATGAGCATTTCATAAATTCTCTCTTAGTAGTCAGCATGTCAATAAAATAAATTCTACACTATCGACACCGACGCCTTTCTCTCTGTATGTAAATAAGAGAACTATACTTTGAGACTGATATCGAACACAATGAGGCACGTCTCGAAAGCATAGTTTAATGAAACAGCAAAAAATGTAGGGGTCAGTCCCACATGACACTCAGTTATTTCTGGGTTTCTTCTTCAGAGGGCTGCTCGAGATAGTCACGGGAGGTCGCTGGTGGTTGTTTCCTTTGACGTTGCCCTGTGGCGTGATGGTCAGTGCCAGCTGGCGCTGAAGCCTTATCGAATTCTCCTGGTAGGCGAACTGAAGCAAGTTGGGATTTTCAGCTGTTCTACCTATGGCTCTGTGGCGACCAAAATGTTCCTCTATGGGGTCCTGGCAAAACTTGTTTGACAGAACAAATTCAACCCCATTGGCCAGCATGAACTTGGTCGCCTCAACAAACCCATGAACTGTCATTACTAGGCCCCTGTACGTCTGAAATGACAAAAACATCTTGGCCCTCTCAGCACGGGTGAAGGGCCCGGGCCTGTTCTCCACAGAAGATCGCCACTCCTCGAGGAACTGCAGGAATTCTGTTTGTAAATAATTAAATCGAGGATCATCTACCTGGGTATAAGCACTCAGGTCAGGTTTTCTCTTTCTCTCTGCTTCCAAAAGGTGTCTCGAGTTCAAACAGTCAAAGAATCGATCCATGTGGAGGATGAACTTTGCCATCTCCTGTCTGTCAGGCCCCCCAAATTGTTGCATGATGCGCCCAACTCGCTCACTCAGTGCCTGTGCAGCCAGACGGACATTCATGACTGAGTGTGGACTCAGGTGTACATGCTGCAGCGTGAGGCGAGTGCGTGCCAGGCCCCTCTGCATATCGGCGTGGTACAAGTCAGCAATGTGCCGCCACAGCATGTACTCCCCATCCTTCCAAAGCAGTCTTGTAGTGGATCCCTCTGCGCTGCTGACCAGATTGTTGCGAACTGTCTTGATGAGGTGGGGAGGGTCACTGATGAAATAGATCCACCTATCTGGGGCAAAGAAATTGAGTGTTTTAAAACATATTTCCTCCTGCCTGCCGTGCATTTGATACAGACGCTGATTGGCTGGTGCCTTGTCACTGGTGCTGACGATGACTTGGAGGCCAGCATCTTCAAGACGGCCAACTGCATTCCAAAACAAGGGATACAACTGGTCAGATGTTGCTGTTCTGGTAGGGAATAATCCCAAACTCATCTTTAATGTAGAGTTTACCCCCACAACATAAAAGACAAGGGCATGAGAAGCAAGTTTCTTTGGTCTGCATTCAAAATCCCATTCGTCCTTGCTGTTTATGAAGCCCACCAATTCCCCCATGCGATTGTCGAAGACAAGATCGGATTTAATTGACATCTCGTCGTGTAAAAGAACGACAAACCGTTGATTTGCTGGCAGGCGCTCTGCAATACGCTTTAATTCTTCCCAGACTTCTGGCTGAAATCCTTGCTGTGGATGTACAGCTGATGTGTACTCTCGCAAGGTGCTCTTACCTGGTAGCTTCAAGATGCCAGTCTTTCTGAGAGTTTCATAAGCCGTCTCACTCTTGGAGTGGATGAGGATGGCAAGTCGGATCATCATGGGATGCCATCTCATTCCATGTTCTTTGGTAAGGAAGGCCTTTTGTTGCTCCTCCCAAAACAACTTTTGAAGGGGATTGTTTAAGTTCCCCATCACCCCCTGTTGCAGGTCACGATGCAAATCCTCTGACAAAACAACAGAGTCATTAGCAAGTTTAGACTTAAATTTCTCAAGTTCCTTTTGTAGAGTATTGTTCTGTCTTCTCGCATGTTTTAGTGCTTCTTTCAGCTTATTGTTGTGAAGCGATCGGAGAGAGTCATTTGGTTTCAGTGGCTGCATCATCCTGCTGTCATGCCTCTTCTTTTTTTCCATCAATAGAGCTTCAGCTTGATGGCATGGTCTGCACCACTCTCCTTTGTTGTCTGGCTGATACAGAAGCTGGCAGTGGATGGATCTTACACATGAAGTATGTTGCATCGCCCCGTTGACCACCAAGTACTGAATGTGCTGGTAATATGATGTCTTGCTATCAGGTGGCCCCGCAAACTGTTGCAGCGGTGCTGATGTGATGCCTGTGCACACATCCATGGCCTGCAGCTCTCTCAGAAAAGCACTAAGTTTCTTGCCTTCAAGGTCAGCTCCCAAGTGGGCTGCAGGAATACCAATAACCTGCAGAACAAAAATAAACATAATTAGTTAAATTTGCAGCAACACAGCATATTAATTTTTACCATAGCCACCACGGCTTATCCAAATCACTCTAAGTACCTTTTAATTTTTAGTGAACCGCGTTCCGTTAGCCCTTATTTTGGTTCTTCCATGCATTTTATGCTTAATAATGGCACTATTTATTTTAACAAATCCAAAGAAGACAGATTTCAAGTTTGGAAAAAAGGAATCCAGACATGATTTCCATATCTTTTAATCTTCAATCAAATTTTCCAAGATCACTATAATTTCAATTATACATTTAATTTGTTTAGCACCATTTCAATACAATAGTGCTCAAAGCACTTATACACACTCACGCAATTTAAGACAATATGTAGAAATTATATCACGATATAACACTTTGGCTTAAAATAAATAATAAAAAACAACATTGCAACATTTTAATTTTGATACTGTAACAGAAATTTATTTTGGTTCATGTCACAAAAAAAAGCTGCATAAAAATAAAAATAAAAAATTAAAAAATATAAAAATAATCTACAAGCACAAACAGAAAAAGAAGGGAACAAAGAGGCGCACGCTCGTCATTTTCAAGCACAAAATCAATGACTACTTGATTCTGTAAAAAAAAAAAAAAAAGACAGAAATAGCATTCAAGAACAATGATTGTAACATACCTTCACATTTGCAAGAAGGTGTGGGGTTCCCATGCTGACAACTATCCTCCACTGGTTTTTCTCTGATGGCAGTCCAATCTGCAGTGATGACGGTGTGCTTTCCATCATCACCCACCCTGGTGGCAAAGTCTTTCTTGCATCTCTTTGTACATCTTCAAAGGTTCGGTAGCAAATTCTTACTGGCACAGGAGGTGGCTCTCGTGCAGTCTGTAAAAAACAAAAGTATATCACACCTATCACACATACACATATTATATATACACACACACACACACACACATCTATATATATGCATTTCTGCTCAACTACACATTCACCCAGGCAAACTGTATTGTCAGTTTGATTTTGTTTTTTACTAGATACAATTTCGTACCAAGTGCTGTGTACTTCTTGTATGAAGTTTTAATTTTCATTCACACTTTTGAACTAAAGCAGTTTGTTTTGGATGCTTTTACTAAAATGTTGATGAAAGTTATGAAAAACGCATGATCAAAATAAAGTTAGCAGAAAATTGAGAAATACAAACTTGCGGCCAACAATAAAATTAATGTCTACTACTTACTGGCTCTGGCCTCATAGTTTTGCTTGTTTCGATGGATTTTCTTGGCATCCAGTGAAGCGGCATACTACCGGGAACAAGTCCTGTGCACCTGCCTGTTGGCCCTGCAAAATTTGTACACTGAACATAAATATCTGCATTTATCATGATGAGACAGAAACTTGTAAGTTACCACACAGTATCGTTATTGTCTAAAACTACAAGAAATTTTAGTTAGGCCTACAGAGTTAAAGGTGCACAATAAAATTTTAAAACAGATGAATACAAAATCTGTTAAAGTATACGATCTAATATATAAAATAGATATAATTTAATTATTGAAATTTGCGCATTGCTGGTCCCGTACACTAACGACATTACGGTAACAAACAACACTGGAAAGTAACAGACCGGTCAGACCACTCACTCCGGCACACCGCATAAAGAGATTAAAGCTCCGTATTAAAAGCTAATATTACATGAATAATAACACGAAAACATGTGCAAGCATTTCATCAAACTTACCTCGTTTCAAACAGTTCTCATCAAAGTGACGAGAGCAGATCAATGCCTTATCTGCATTGAAACTTGTGTCGCAACGGTTGATGGCTTGTATCAAATCACTTCGCCATTTGTTAATGTCTGAATTTTTCCCAGCCTTCGGGATGGACAAAAACGACAACCCCCTGCATTTTCCGGCTGTTGTATGACAGCCCACAACGCAGCAATTCCGGTTAGATCGCATCGCCATTTTCATGCACGAAATTACGCCACAAAATAATAACTGGAAACTTTCGCCAAACTTGCAAAGATGCCACCGGAAGTAACTGATCCCTTGTCTGCAAGTTTGACCTTAGACCCATACTATTTCGACCTTGACCCCAAGACAGCCATCCAGTAATAAAGGTCCGTGCATGCAGTTATGCAGTCTGTCCCTAACCGTCGCTGGGAAACCGTCAACAATGCTCTACCCTCCAACGACGGCAGAAGTGAAAGTTGTCTCCCAGTTCCACCCTATGGTGACCACCAAGAGGCTTCTGCTAACATCCAGTCCTATCGGGAAAAGGGAGTTCCGCTTACAGTGAGTTCCACGGAACTGGCACTGGGCTGAGCAACGCTACTGTTTGCAGCTTCCCTACCCCTCAGCCAGTGCCTTACCTTTGTGTGGAATCGATGCCAGACCCCTTCGCACCCCTCAGTGGTAAATACGCCCGCCCGCCGGCCATGCTCTGGCCACACGTCGCTTCACACGGATTACCTATGCCACCGTTCTCCCCATTCCACCCCGACTTCCCGCAGTACCCGTTTCTCTATCCCCAGTGGCAGCTCCTGTCACCCCCAGCGGACTGCGGCCCCAGGCCGTGATGTGATCGGATTACGTGTCAACGCGATCTTTTGTAGTGACTTTAATAGGACTTAGGCGTAATTAGACCCAGTGTCTTGAAATAGCTGAAACTTATATAATCAGTGGGCTTTGATCTGTGACAATGTGGGCAACTTCCGTATTTCAATATGCAGCGAGTTCCACAGACTTGGGGCTAAAAAGGTGAAAGAACGCTCCCCGACAGTTTTCATGTTAAGCTTCGGGATTTTAAACAGTTTTTCACTGGAGGAACGGAGGGTGCGTGATGGCTGATAAACAGACAGCTTGGCAGAAAGGTCCGGCGGGAGAGATCCGTCAAAATGCCGATAGGCAAAAATTGCAATTTTGTACTGGCAGCGAAATTTTACGGGCAGCCAGGTGGTCTCTCGTTCGTTTCTTCAAGATGAGACGCGCCGCATTGTTTTGAATCATCTGCAAGCGTGAAATCTGATCCGCCGGTAAACCTGACAGAATCGCAATAATTGAGCCTGGACAAAATGAATGCATTTACAAGTCTTGAGGCTGCACTTTCTGTCAGATACGGTATGAGGGAAGAAACTTGATTCTGCGCAGCTCAAGGAAACCAGTTCGGCATTTGCGACGCACGCTGCAATATTATTTCTTTATTCTTGTGTACCCTCTGCAGGCAACGACAAATATCCTTTTATGGACATTACATTGCTTGAATCTTGAATAGTAAATATGTTTACACACACACACACACACACACACACACACACACACACACACACACACACACACACACACACCACACACAAACACACGCTCACACACACGCACGCACGCAAGCATACGCACACACACACACACACACACGCTCACACAAGCACAGACGTACACACACACGCACACGCACACACACACACACACACACGCGCGCACGTGAGTATTTTCATCATAGGATGGCTTCAACTTTAAAATAGGCGTTTGTGATTGGTATTTCCGCATGGCTTTCGTAACCTTGCACTCGCCTCTGCAATTGATACATGATATAACCCACCACAGAGGCTGCGGAGGCTCTTTAGAATCCCATGCCTGCTGATGATAGGTGAGAGCTGGCACAACGATTGTCGAGCCGCGTGCAGCAGATGGATAGTATCCCAACGCGCAAAAGGTCATCGGGCCGACGTCGGCCCGATGGCCTTTTGCAAAATTGGGATTGTGAAAGTGTCCTCCAATCAATCAATCAATCCATCGAACGATCGATGAATAAATCAATAGTCGTACAGTAAACCAGTCAGTCAGCCAGCCAGCAACCAACCAGTCAGTCAGTCAGTCACTCAACAGCGTCGTGACATGAAATGATCTTTCTGTGATAAATTCTATATAAAGCCTAAATGGTGAATGAATGAATGAATGAATGAACACCGATAACCCCATCACCCATGTAACAGAAAAATCGAAAGGTGTGATAAGGGTGTTCCCTAGAAGCCGGAGACGCCACAAAGGGAGGGAAGCGAGTGGCGTGTGACACATAGACCCACGCTGCTCTCTGAAATTACCTCCCCTCCCTAATCTGCCGTCCATGACAAAGATGCTTTTTCTTTAGTTGAGAGAGTGAAAAACGTCGTATGATCATCTGCCATTGATTTAATAAGCAAAAGGTCCTCGGACCGACGCCTACCGCAGCTGCACAGCGCACAGCCGTGCGCGGAGCAGCTGCGACCGATATCGGCCCGAAGACTTTTTGCTTACAACTGATGGGGTCTAGGCTGGTGTGTGTGACGAGAGTCACGCTTGCCTTTATTCCGTCTACACAAAGGCGCTCAGTTCAACAAGAAGAACAATTGTACTTTATGAGATTTTATAAAAGTCACATTTCACATCTAGCACTATAGCTGAGGAAAAGGGTCCCTCGATATATAGCTTAAAGGCAATGCCGGCCTATTGTCTGCCGTGAGAAGGCAACCAAAAAGTATTCAGGTGCACTGCAGGTGCCACACAACCTTTCAACAAACGCAATGCAGACATAAAGCACCCCCCCCCCCCTTTTTTTTTTTTTTTTTTTTTTTTTTTTGGGGGGGGGGGGTCTATTTACGTTTTGTTCTAAGACCATTCTCTTGGTCTGGCTGGCCAGGCTGTTACCTTTCCCCTCGGGTGATATTTAACCCCTTCACTGCTAGTAGTCACAAACTCCGCGTCAGAGACGACTGGCCACTGACCACAATTTCCGTGAAGAAAATACATGTAAATGGGACACAATTAGGCGTAAAGAACGTAGGACCAACAAGAGACATAAATCCTCATAAAGGTGTGAATTTAACTGATGGATGTAACTGATGGCACCTGCACAAGCCAGTGGTAGTGATATGGCTGGATCCTCAAACATTACAATCCTCCAAAAAGTGCAGTAGATATGTAAAGGAGCCATAAACGACAAAACGTGTTGATTTGACCAATAATCCCCTGTACTTCTCACACAGGTAACGGTTTCTCATAATTCTAATGAACGGGTCCCTAAAACAGGTAGAGTTTCTTGTAGTCTACTCTTGTAGACATACAATCTGGAGACTAATGTAATAAGATCAATGACAGTGTCACATTGAAAATTCCTAGCTATACCAAAAACAACTAGACGCCTTGTAAATTCACAGTCAAAACAGTCAGCACAATTATCTCGTAACCATTGTCCCAGATTTCAGCGGACATGACTCTGCCGTGATCTTGACAAAGACCGGTATGTCCATTTTTATTTTTTTTTTAGAAAAGCGAGATTTTTATTGTTATGCAATGAAAATTTCGCTTTTCCCAAAAGTGGACTTACTAGCTTTTGCAAATCGGTATTTTTTTTTTTTAATAACGCATTCGAGACGTGCTGTCTCCGGATACGCGGCTTAAACCGCATATCCGGAGGCGGCACGTTTCGAATGAGTTTGTTTGTTTGTTGTTGTTTTTTTTTAAAACGTTTACAATGAAAATCTGGCTTTCTCAAAACTCGACACATGGCTTTTGCTACATCAGTGACGGGAGAACTCAACCTGGGAAATGTTCTGCTGCGGGTCGTCAGGTCCAAAATCACATACCAGCTCGCGTTTCATGTTGATGGATCTCTGTTGTCTTGATCCGAGCCAGCTAGGCTGAGTCCGGGGAATGCCACCTCGATTTACTCATTCAAGGCGCCAGCATCAGTAGCTGCGAAAGTGGTCCTGGCGGCAGATTTCTAGAGCACAGCTGTTACCTGAAACCTTCTTATTTTTTAATATCAGTGTATTGTTTTTAATTTCGCTATCTGACAGTAGTGTAAATGATACATTGTCGTTTAGTCACTCCATTTTCCGACATTGTGATTGGTCAGCATCTAAAAATCGCAGGGGGTTCAATGCCCCAATGCCTACCTCCTAGAACCATTGCCGTACCTGTAATCAGCTGGCCAATCTGCACTTCAGTATCGCGCACGAATCTGTCCTAGGTCTTTCGTCTGAACGCTTAGATCAGGGATGTCCGGCACCTTGTATCATAAATAAACGGAAAACGCAAAGATCAAATGGTGGTAAACGATAGAGAAATAAAAGAAATGTACCTTATTTCGGCATGACTCAAGCGGTGAGCACACTACACAAGTGCTACACAAACGATGTGTCGCAATTCAAACTCTGAACCGAGACAGCTCGAAGCTTTATATTGTGCTCCATGTCAACACGTATGCTGTTTAGAAAGCAAAGTCTGTTGCCGCTCGTGCAGTATGAGAAAAAGCGAAATAAATAAAGAAAATGTTACAGATCTATGACATTATTGAAAAGATCGAGTCATTGTTGAATGCGTGTATGAGCTCAGTACTGATTAGCGAAAGATGCCAACAATACATGCTTCATGTACGAAATCAGACCTA
>BTPG01000004.1:53748790-53818790 GCA_036245525.1 Semisulcospira habei | reverse complement strand
GAGGAGCGCGAATGATGGGTGGGGTGGGGAGGAGCGCGAATGATGGGTGGGGTGGGGAGGAGCGCGAATGATGGGTGGGGTGGGGAGGAGCGCGAATGATGGGTGGGGTGGGGAGGAGCGCGAATGATGGGTGGGGTGGGGAGGAGCGCGAATGATGGGTGGGGTGGGGAGGAGCGCGAATGATGGGTGGGGTGGGGAGGAGCGCGAATGATGGGTGGGGTGGGGAGGAGCGCGAATGATGGGTGGGGTGGGGAGGAGCGCGAATGATGGGTGGGGTGGGGAGGAGCGCGAATGATGGGTGGGGTGGGGGGGAGCGCGAATGTGCTTTTCTAGCCCAGAGATCCCAACTCAACTGCACAGCACGTGACACGCACATGGCTAACGGCGGTTAACGTCTTCCTGAAAACCTTACATCTGCGTCCCACTAAGCATAGGTCATCGGGCCGATGTCGGCCTCAGTGGGCCCGCGCACGAATGTGCGCGGGCCCATTGTGGCTGACTTCTGCCCAATAGCCTTTCTCGTGCTGTGGTAACCTTATGTCTGTTCAGGTTCAGCCTGCCTCACCCCAATGCGCAAAAGGCCATCGGGCCGACGTCGGCCCCTATGGCCTTTGCGCACTGGGACTTTATCTGTGAGCTCGACAGTAGCACGTTTTGGGAACTCAATCTGGCAATGCAGCAACATATGGTCACGGTAGATAACCAAGCAGTGCGATGTATTCTGCATTGATAGGCCACAATATTGAGACAAAACCATTGTACTGCTCATTTATTGACATTTTGCACAGCATCCTGAACCACACCCTGCCGCATGCTGCTTAGAGCCGCGATAAAACTACGGCTTTTGGTCACGTCGCTACTGTCGCTACAGTAACCATTGATAGTGAATATAACCAAATCGTTGTTTAGAGCTACGACTAGATTATGGCTTTGGTCACAACTCGACGCTAAGCGGCACGCATAGGGGAATGACCGCTCAAGCTTATAATGAATGCGATTACCGCTGCGCCACCGCGTGTGCAACTGTTCACCGCAAGGCTCGACGTGTGCTTCCGGTATTCGGTTATCCCCCCGTGTAGAGCGCCAAGAGAAATGGCAAACAACCTTGATACACTAAAACAGGGGCAACAACGCCCGTGATAGTCAGTGCCAAGATTGCTTAGAGAAGTGCAAATCTATTATGATTCTGGCACTACCTTTGAACTACCTTTTGTAACGCACGCAGACTCGCCCCAGTCGCACGTACAGACTCTGGCACAACAGACGCATACACCGCCGCTGACTCAGTCGGGCGCATTCACGCGGTATAGCACAAACACTAGCTCTCTTTCTTCTGTGGGCTTTTATAAACGTAAATAACAAAAAGACTCAAAAGATTATGTACACCACCCCTTCACACTACAAGCACATCTACATCGCATACACATGCACAATGTAAAAGCCAGGCTAGGTAATGGTCTCACAATCCAACCTGTTTCACTGGTGTTATTGTTCAGCAACGTTCTGCCCTTCCACGTCTAGGCGTGTAGTTTTTGCGTCGCACGCTTCCGAGTCGTCTCGTTTCTCGTACCGTGGACGTCCTCCTGACTCGCTCCGTAGCGCAGTCCCTGATGACCCGGGTGTCTAGGCACCGGTCGCTCAATCCCTGAGTGAAAAATGACCTCGCAGTAGGTCCCTCGGTGGTAGCCTCTGTTGACTGACGTCTCGGCGTCCGTCGCTCCGCTCCACACAAGAACTCTGTACGATAAAGTCCTAATATCATAACACTTGCTAGACACACACATATTCGTAACCTGGCTGATACAAATACCTCACACGTTCATTCACACACACACGTGCTTCAAACACTTACTACTTTTCGCAACACACCAAAATTCTGTCACTACATTGAAACAGACTATAACATGACACTATAGCCATACATTATTCCATACATTGGAAAAGACTATACTTAACCCCGTACTACCTTCATAAACGACTTAGGCATACACACCTCACATTTCTTAGTTATCCATCTCGATAAATAACTAGATAGGAAAATCACCGGCTATCTTAACGAATTCCAAACCGACATAACTGAATGAAATCAACGCTCTACAACCGAATTAACTCTTACTAACGCATACTATCTTTAACTCTGCAGCTGTCAATAGTACATATAAAATCACACCTTAATTCTAGGTTTCAGAGACTTGGAATACGGCTAGCATATCCAACATACGTCCGTCCACAATGACAGAATAGCCCGTACTGAATTCCCTACAGATCTGTTTGCCTGAACCTCGCTAAAACCGCATGCAAGACGCTTTCTCTATGATTGCCTCGTACATACACGGAATATTTGTCACAAGACAAACTGCTGACAAGACCGTACCATACAAAAACTCTGTGTGAACTCTATGCATGGGCATAGAGCTTCATCACACCTTTGAATTATTACAATCTGCTCCGGTTCAAGGGTGGTGCGAGAACAGCATGGCGACTACAGACGCCAAGCTGTTCTCGCACCACCCTTGAACTGTCACAGTTGGTTCTTTATTCGGATAGCGCAGTCTGCAAAGCCGAGTCGAGAATATGACTTGGGGACGATGTACCAGTATGCGGTTCAACGGTGCTTCCAGAATAGTTTGGCGCCTATTTCGATTCAAGTGCGACATTACGAGCTATTCTGGCACAGCCCTTCAACTAATACGATGGTCTGCAAAGGACTATTCCAAACTTTGGTAATATTGTGTTAACTTTTGGTCTCTGTGCGTCAAATGTCAGTGTTTTTCTTTCTAAGAGTGGACTAGATAGATAGTATCTTAAAAATAAGGATAAAGTTCAGTTGAAGTATATATTTATTTATGTATTTATTTATTTATTTATTCTATCTTTATGGATACATTTATTTATTATTATTATTATTATTATTATTATTATTATTATTATTATTATTATTATTACGATTATTATGGGCTATTTATTAATCGATCGATCGATCGGTCTATCTATCTATCTATCTATCTATCTATCTATCTATCTATCTATCTATCTATCTATCTATCTATCTATCTATCTATCTATCTATCTATCTATCTATCTGTCTGTCTGTCTGTCTGTCTGTCTGTCTGTCTGTCTGTCTGTCTGTCTGTCTGTCTGTCTGTCTGTCCGTCCGTCCGTCCGTCCGTCCGTCCGTCCGTCCGTCCATCCATCCATCTATCTATCTATCTATCTATCTATCTATCTATCTATCTATCTATCTATCTATCTATCTATCTATCTATTTGCTGTTGTTTGTTTTTTGTTAAGTGTTAAGAAGCCCAAATAGCTCACAAATTAACTAACTTGTACGGAACACAGAGCCTCTATCTATCTATCTATCTATCTATCTATCTATCTATCTATCTAATCTAATCTAATCTAATCTAATTTATCTAATCTATCTAATCTATCTATCTATCTATCTATCTATCTATCTATCTATCTATCTATCTATCTATCTATCTATCTATCTATCTATCTAATCTAATCTAATCTAATCTAATTTATCTAATCTATCTAATCTATCTATCTATCTATCTATCTATCTATCTATCTATCTATCTATCTATCTATCTATCTATCTATCTATCTATCTAATCTAATCTAATCTAATCTATCTAATCTATCTTATCTCTCTTATCTATCTTATCTATCTTATCTATCTATCTATCTATCTGCTGCTGTTTGTTTGTTTTTTGTTAAGTGTCAAGAAGCCCAAATAGCTCACAAATTAACTAACTTGTACGGAACACAGAGCCCCTGAACACCTTCACTGTCAAAACACAGAGAAAAATACCCCAGTGCAAGGGGCATAGATCGTCATGAGCACCCGCGCACGCCTCTTGCTGGCCCCCATCATATCCATAGCAGACGTGGTTACAGGCCAGACAAAAGCACGGGCGTGCGCTGGATAACATTCATGTGTCCGTTGAAAGGTCCTGGTAAACCAAAAGTGCTTCAAACTGATCAGTGTTCAGGTCGTACTCCACAGGCAACAGCTGTCCGCGTCCCCCATAATCCGCCCGTCAGAGCCGTCCAGTAGCAATCGGTGCCGTGGACGTTAAACGCCGAATCAATCAATCAATCAATCAATCAATCATTCAAGCAATCAATCAATCAATCACTCAGTCGATCAGTCAGTCAGTCAGTCAGTCAGTCAGTCAGTCAGTCAGTCAGTCAGTCAACCAACCAATCGATCGATCGATCAGTCAAGCAGTTAATCTACGATGACCCCCAAAGTCATAAAAGAAAATATCAACGAACAAAGAAACACGCTTAGAAACGCAAAATACAACAGTTTCTTTTTATTTTGCTTGCGTTTTACACGCTTGGCAGTCACCTTTCTGGACTGGAGTCCAGACACATCAGTTTCAACCGTTGGCAGAGAAGGGATTAACCCCTTCACTGCCTAGACTGTTTAAAATCAGTGTTAAATTCAACGCCACAAATCCCAAGCCGTGCAAGAAACATCGATACAAAATGGTGTCGGCAAGAGGTATAGATCCTCATGAGCCCCCGCTACTGCGGGGGCTCATGAGGATCTATACCTCTTGCATTTGGGTGTATTCCATACATTTTTTTCTCGGACGTCAAGGGGTTCATGGCGTGACTCCCAAGTGCATTAGTGGAGGGAAAAAAAGCAATCGATCTGGCGCCTTCAAAATGCCTTGGGAAGCAAAATTAATGTCCTTCAGATCACCCGTCTCATGTGTCTTAGAAACATCCATCGATTGGTAAACATTTCTGTGACAGTAAATGAAGGACAAAAATAAAACAGTGATGTCTGACATATTTTAGGTATTGGAGCTAAATCGCTCAAGACAGCGAGCGTGGGAAGGGTGGAGGGTTGGGATAAGGGAGGGGGGGGGGGGTGCGGGGGCGGATAGTGTGCAGAACATCTATCACGGCTTCGCTGTAATTTCGTTTCGCTATTTTTCAACCGGGAAATAAAAAATAAATGAATAAATAAAATCAGCCGTAACAATTTTGTGAATAACAACCCCCCCCCCTTCCCCCCTCCCCCAACCCCAACCCTTCTCTTTTAAAAAATTTCAATTATACCAAAGTTGTTATATGACATCGCAAATCAAAAGCAAAGCAAGAAAAAACATGTTAAACAACAAGAAGGAAAGAAAGAAAGACATGGGGGGGGGGGGGGGGGGGGCGGGGGGGGGGGGGAAGCAAACAAACTGGAAATCATGTCACAATTCTCACCCATGCCCCTCTTTACCAAGACCAAAATTAATTTCGTGAATAGTGAAAATACACAAAGGAACCCTGAAGGAACACTCTCGAACAAGATAGACACTTGTATCAGTTCGAGGGATAGGTTATCTAGTGTAGTGCGTGGACTCGGACTATGTGTCATCCATAACTTTGCAAGAGGCATAGATCTTCATGAGCCCCCGCAGTCGCGGGGGCTCATGAAGACCCATGCCTCTTGCTGCCCCATTTGTATCAGTATTTATTTCAAGCAACGTAAGTCATCAGGCGTTCTGCGAGGGACTGTATTCGGTGAGAGTTTTCCGTGAGAGTTTTCCGTGGTCGCGCAGATGTTCAGCACACCGCAGGACGCCTCGCGTCTCCGTTGTCTGGGCTGTGTCCCTGGTGGCGCGGTTGTGTCTGTTTGCGTACGGGCGTGTGGTGTGTGTGTGTGTGTGTGTGTGTGTGTGTGTGTGTGTGTGTGTGTGTGTGTGTGTGTGTGTGTGTGTGTGTGTGTGGTGCATATTTTGACTTTTAGTCGGGCTGTTGGTGCCGACGCGGAGACTACTTTCGGTGACACGCGCAACTTTGGTTATCACGGCAACAGACAGTCACTCGCTGTTCAGCGTAAAGTGTCACCTGTTTCAAGCCTGCGGCATTGGCCCTCCGCTGAGTGAATCGTGATAGGTCAGCTTTGCATATTTCTATTTTGATCGGTCACCAACTTCCAGTGTTGACATTTCCCCCGACACGCCAGGATAGATGGCATTTAAGGACGGACGAAGTTTCAGTTCTGAGGTTTTTGCCGTTCAAAAAAAACCGGAGAGGAAGAAACACGTTTTGCTCCTTCGACTCGCAGAAACCACAATGACTTCGATTCTATAGAATGGAAGTCATTTAGTTCTGGGAAGGAAAAGGTTAAGAAAGACTAAGAAACATGTTTCAGTTAACTGTTTTGCATTGGTCTTGCTTCAGCAAGAAAAAAGACAAAACAGTTAACTGAAACATTTTTCTTAGTCTTCTTAACCTTTTCACTCCCCAAAACAAATGTTTCTTACTCTGTTTCCCACTTTCCTAGTATTGTACACGCTTTCGCTTGCCAGTCACCATTTTGATGTGGAAGTCGGACAGATCTAGCTCTAAGGAACGGAAAGCTGGAATGATGTAACCGAAACGCAGTACGCGCAGCTTTCAAACCAGAGAACTGGAGTTACGTTAGAAAATCCTACAACCTGTTGCTTGAGTGGGCGAGAAGATTGTAGCCGATTGTGAGGCTTAGGACGCAGTTTCTCGTGGGGGTGACATCTTCTCAGCTGGGCCGCTCTTGGAATAGACAGAACGCCATTGTTTCTTGGACTACATCCTGTACAATGAGGATTATTCACGTGTCCGGCTGACCGAGAAATACCGTGCAAGACATGTTCCACTCACTGACTTCACTCATCACTGGACGCCACTTGATACTGACGCTGCATGTGCTCACTCTCCGTGTCCTGGTGGCGGGGGTGGGGGTGCCCGAGTGGCAGGGGCAGGGAAGTGGGGGAGTGCGATGGACTCAGCTTCAGTGGATCGGCCATATGTGTAAAGCACAGTGCGATGCCTTCTGTGCCGACAACGTGAGTATTGCAGCGTGTCTCTTGTGTCATGCTTTCCTAAAAGTATCATCCTCTCTAGGTCTTTGGCCCTTGGTACTTTTGCTGAGTATTGCAGCGTGTCTCGTGTGTCATGCTTTCCTATGAGTATCATCCTCTCCTAGGTCTTTTGCCCTTGTTACGTTTGCTGAGTATTGCAGCGTGTCTCATGTGTCATGCTTTCCTAAAAGTATCATCCTCTCCTAGGTCTTTTGCCCTTGTTACGTTTGCTGAGTATTGCAGCGTGTCTCATGTGACATGCTTTCCTAAAAGTATCATCCTCTCCTAGGTCTTTTGCCCTTGTTACGTTTGCTGTTCCTTACCTCATTCTGCCCGCGACACACCACAGCAAGATAAGGCTCGACCATGATAGCTCAAGGGTGGTGCCAGAATAGCTTGGCGCCTATAGGCGCCAAACTATTCTGCCACCACCCTTAAAATATCATGGTCGATCTGTCTCCTGAATTGTAATGCAGTCCTCAGTGGATAACTCCAAAATGTGGGTATATAATGTACCTCTGGCACAATGAGTTATACCATATCTTGAGTTTGCTCTGTAGCAAAGACGCGTGTGCGCTTCCCCCCCCCCCCCCCCCCCTCTAATAACTTGACCTCATCGCCCGGACATATACTTTATATCTTGGCCTGATTGTTACTTTATTCAGTCGTTCGTTCGTTTGTTCGTTCGTTCACTCATTCTTTCCCACTCGCACGTTGGCCTTAACCCCTGTACTGCCGATAAAAACTACGACAACTACAGCATTCCAAGTGTGTGGATTTGGAGTCTGCACGTTGTTTTGACTCGACAAAATCCATCGTTCAAACATTCCGCCCGCCGAAAAATCGAGCCTAAACACCACTTAAGTAGGAAGTGCAGCCCACTGTCCCAAACAGAAATACCTTTGCTGTCGGTAGCGCTTTTTGTCGACGTGATTCCTAAAGGAATCACGTCGACAAAAAGCGCTATCGACAGCCAAAGGGTTAACGACACTATTTTAAGTTTGATTAGTTATGAAAACTGCCCAATAACTATATACAAGTGGAGTTGCTGACATTAAGGTTCTCTTATCTTATCTTAGTTGCGACCATGGATCAGTTACACGTGACCCACCGATGCCCATGCGCCACTATCTCAGACCTTTTACTCAACTGACTAATCCTTAATGGCCGAGGCAAAAACGAGGCTTGAACCTTCACCTCGTGTTGGTCGCTGCGACCTGCAACATTCTTGTGACGTCATTCTTTGCAATTCTCTTCTTTTTAGTGTGATTTCAAAATGCGACATCTTTCTGTGATTCGTGGCCTGCAGTGACGTGAAACTCAAAATAACGTCAACTAACTATATCAGCTAAGTCTCCCTTTCGATTTGTGAATCACAAATTGAAAGCGAGGTTATTTTTTACCTTAACCTTAATGAATATCGAATGGGAAAGAGAGAACACAGACACTGTCCTGACCATTGAAGTCCATAGGGCAGCGGTCCGCTCTAATGGGCTTCTGTGCGCTCGGCGCCCGGATGTAAGAACGGCACACGCTCAACTTCCGGTTAGTTTTTTGTTGTTGTTGTTTTTTCAGCGCTCTGTGTACTGACCATAGCACACTTCACACTAAACATATGGATGATTATGTACGCTACCGTTTTTTGTAATTATTTCTTTAACCCATTTAACCTGACACCCTACAGCAGGAGATGAATCGACCATGATAATTCAAAGGTAGTGCCAGATTAGCTTGGCGCCTGATGGCGCCAAGCTAATCTGGCACTACCCTTGAATTGTCATGGTCGATCCGTCTCCTGCCATTGGTACATAGTCATTAGGCGACACCTCCACAAGTTAGGAAATGCGGCCGCGGGGTTAAATGGGTTAATAATCCTTCGAGGTCGTCTCAAAGGCTAGTGGGTCGGATTTACATCGCGTCTCAGTCATTTGTTGGAGTAAAGTGCAATCCGTTCAGAAAGGACAGGGCCGGAAAAAATAGTGCAGTGTGATTGACAGATCCTCGTCAGAAGTTCAGACCTTAACATTGTCTGTCTTGTTAACAGTTTAACCCTGTGTAATCACCTTAACAAAAAAAACCGCTACCAACAGCCAAATGGTTAAATTTCTACCACACGACATGTGCAATTCTGTAAGGCCGATGGACGATTCAGTTGAGAAAAGAAAAAAAAAATGGTATATTTAGTAAACTGGTTTTTAAATATATTTCCAAAATGTCGCATTTCGTTTGCTCGTCAGGATGATTAAGAACAGCAGGCTAAAGTCATGAAACGAGGGAAGGTTTAGATGCATCGTAAAGCTCATGAAACGTGTAAAAACTATTAATAGCTGAAAATGCATAACGGGTGCCGAATCCTTGACCGATGGACGATTCGGCTGAAAAAAGGAGACAGATGGTATATTTAGAAACCTGGCTCTTATTAAAAACAGCAGGCTGAAGGTATGAAACGAGGGAAGGCTTAAAGCGATTGTAAAACCGCATAAATACAGAGGACACGAAAGCACTGTTAACTCATTCGCCCGCCACACACGACAGGAAGATATGGCTCGACCATGATAGTTCAAGGGTGGTGGCAGAATAGCTTGGCGCCTATTGGCGCCAAGCTATTCTGCCACCAACCTGGAACTATCATGGTCGATCTGTCTCCTGAAATGGTTATGCTGTCCTCAGAGGATAACTCCAAAATGTGGGCGTTTCGTACCTCGGGCACAATGAGTTAAAAGATTAAAATGTCTATGGCGAGGTGACCGTAAACCTTGACAAATGCACACATCACACATCACATCACATGACATCCGTCTATGCCTCTTTTGGGTCTCCACCGTCTCTTCTTTCTTAAGTTAAAAAAAAAAAAAAAAAAAAAAAAAAACAGATCGTTTTCTTTTAAATGAAGATAGTTTGCCTGGGACGTGGTTCACCCAACGACCAGCATTAGGGATCAGAGAAATAGTGTATCTTAGCGGGGACAAAATCAAACGATCTTTGCGGCGCATCCCTTTTAGCTCATTCTCAAGGCGCCCCGCATCAATAGCTGCGGAAGTGTCGTATTGCGTTGCCGGCGGCAACGCTATACGACACTTCCGCAGCTATTGATGTGGGACACCTGGAACAACTTAACAAGTTTTACACTCTGAGCCTACGGTTTATGATTGTGAGATGACGGAGACTAGCAACGTGTTTAACTCATTCAGCCCCGGACACACCACAACAAGACGTGGATCGAGCATGATAGTTCCAGGGTGGTGCCAGAATAGCTTGGCGCCCATAGGCTCTACGCTATTCTGGCACCACCCTGGAACTATCATGCTCGATCTGTCTCTAGAATTGAACTACAGTCCTTCACAGTGCAAACTTCAAAATCTGGGGATTTCGGTCCTGGGCTAGAATGTATTAAACCCGGTGTGATTAGTACGCACCGGGACACTTGGATGGTTAAGGGGCTGATGATAGCCGTTGGTAATTGCGAATCCTCCCCTCCCCGCCTTTCATCGATGTGTGAGGTAAACAGTTTTAGTTTTTGGCTCACGTGCGAAGCAAAAGTGAGTCTATGTTCTGGGCCAGTGGTCGTCCGTCCATCGTTCGTGGTAATTTTTACCGTTGACATTTTCTCCGATACTATTCATACTACAGTCCTCAACCCTTTCTAACAATACCAATTTCACAAAGGTCAACCCCACCCGGGTCTGCCCAGGGGGACTTGGGTGGGGTGAACTACTTTTTAGTTCCCAGAGTCATCCACAGGGTGGGTTTTCTCCTCTATTCTGGAGCATGTGTTTCCGTCTACCCTTGGTCCATTCACCTGTATTTACCTGTTTTAAACTCTCCCTAATGTCTGCGCTGTCTGTAGCTCTTGATATTGGATGTGTGTTGCTAATTGGTCTTAGGCTTATTTAGCGTATTAGACCGGCTGGCTACATACATTCAATATTCTGTTTAGTTCTTTTTTCACAAGCACTGCAGGCACGTCCTAAGAAAGTACTTGTTGCTGTCGGGACGTTAAGCAATGTACAACCAACCAACAAAGGTCAAGTTCACAGGGGATCAGGAAATATATCAAGAATAGCTATTTTTGGACATAATTGTTTTTTTCTCAAATACTATTCACAACTTTAAACCCAAACTTGGTACAAAGACCTTTATACGCACACTAATGTGGTTGATCCCTCAGAAAGGTCAAGGGTCACAAGAGCTTAGGAAATAGGTACAAAAGAGACCATATTTTTACAAAAGATGTTTTTTTTCTCAATACTATTCACAACTTCAAACCCAAACTTGCTACAGAGATACTTGATGGTAAGACCTATCTATGCGTACTAATTTGGGTGACCCCTCGGAAAGGTCAAGGGTCACAAGAGCTCAGGAAATAGGTTAAAAAAAATAGCCATATTTTGACAAGAAGTGTTTTATCTCAATTACTATTCACAACTTCAAACCCAACCTTGCTACAGAGATATCTGATGGTAAGACCTATCTATGCATACTAATTTTGATGACCCCTCGGAAAAAGTCAAGGGTCTCAAGGTCGACAAATGTGTATATAATACCAATAATTGTAGTTATTATCAACATGTTTGCAAACTTTTCAATCACATTTGGCACAAAGGTAGCTGATGATAAAACCTTCCTATGTATCCTAATTTAGTCGACTCGTTGCAAAGGTCAAGGGTCACGGGGGTTTCACAGATGTGTGAAAACTGATTACATTTTGAGAAAATATGGATTTTGTTAGTGCAGAAGCCATCTCGTTACTTATTGTCAGACATGTGTGGATCGGCCATACACGTGAGCCATCAGGGCTTTGCCTTTCTTGTCTTTAATTATCTGCGGCAAGATATCTTCTCGCTACGCAAAAGGCACCGATCAAAGTTAATGGCCTGGGCAGACTGTCTCGAGATGTATGTTGTCTGTGAACCAGTCTAGTCCGCAATGTTATTATGGTTTAGACAATTTAGGAAAAATTGTATGGTAATACGTAATATCGGTGAATTTCATTTGAAGCATAGCGCGACTATGCGCCTGAAAATTAACACTGCTACGGACTCCACAGCTTAACCCATTCAGCCATGACGCACTAGAGGAGGAGATGGGTCGACCATGTTAATTTAAGGGTAGTGCCATATTAGGACAGGCGCCAAGCTAATCTGGCACTACACTTGAATTATCATGCAACAGGAGCATAGTCGTTAGATGACGCCTCCGAAATTTGGGAAATACGTGCGCCGAGCTGAATGAGTTAAAGCATATACACTGCGCGCCATAAAAAAAGACAAAGATTTGCCGGTCGATATTTTGTAAACGGCTTAACATTTTGAAACTCTGATTTCGTCACATTAAAATATTTTTAGTCCTCTTTATAGCACTCTCAGCTGCATGTTGTCCATTGTGTAGTCTTTACGCCATAACCCGGTACAGTTACCTACCCCCAAAATTTAAAAAAATCGCAAGACGGACCTTTCTCTGTGTGCTGCGTTGTTTTAGCACACATCTCAACTTTGGCCAGACATTCTAAAAAGCGGATAACACCATTGTAAACTGCGTTCATTTTTCTTAGAAACCAGGAGATTGGGAGTCATTTCATCAGAAAACCTTTTTTTTTCCCCGTTGCCTTTCCTACGCGTTCACTCTTGACAACATCGGGCATGTAAGATTCAGCCGCGAATACCTCGCACCTGAGGGCACTGAGCAGTTGCGGGGGCTCATGAGGATCTATGCCTCTTGCTAACACCACTTTGAGTCCATGGTCCTTTGGACAGCTGGGGCTCTTTGGCTTTGAACAAAGATTCCATAATACAATCTGCGTCCACTGGCAGTGAAAGGGTTAAATTGGGTTAATCCACAAAGTTTTATGTTTCGTTGATCGTGCGGGCCGACGTCGCCCCTAATGGCGCGCGTACGCATCAATATATCAATACATCAATACATCAATACATCAATACATCAATATATCAATGCGTTTGAGGCACACATAAATACGGGTACGGCACTCAGAAGTGAATTTTTCAAATCTATCTATTTCGAGCTACTCTACCGCACACCAGGACCTCGAGCGGTCAGTCTGCTGCGTCTCTCATAATTCAGGTCCTCAAATCACATTCGTGAGTGGCAGCAGGCTATTTTCGTAGTTTTCTGTTTTTATTCAAAAGTCGGTTGGCCACGACACGAGGCCATGACGAGAGATAAGCAGAACACCGCTTGATATTTCGAATCTGCAGACATGACCAACACGCTGCTAAGGCAAGATTTGTATCAACCTTGAAAATTGAAGGGTGATGCCATAATAGCTTGGTGCCTATAGGCACCAAGCTATTCTGGCACAACCCTTCAACTTGCATGGTCGATGAGCGTAGTCTTAGCAGAACTGATTCCAAATTTTGAAATTTTAACTTCAAAGGTCAGCGTGCTGATGTGGCTTGCTCATACTCCTTACGACATTAAACAAAACCAATCAAAAGGACAAAAAAGATAATGGAAGGAAAAGAGAGACGAAGCAAAAGAAAAGAAGAAGAACAAGAAGAACAGATAGAACAAGGAGAACAGGAAGAACGGGGAAAACAGGAAGAACAATGAGAACAGGAAAAACAAGAAGAACAGGAAAAACAAGGAGTACAGGAAAAATAAGAAGAACAGGAAGAGCAAGAAGAAAAGGAAAAACAAAGAGAACAGGAAGAACAAGGAGAACAGGAAGAACAAGGAGAACAGGAAAATCAAGGAGAACAGGAAGATCAAGGAGAACAAAAAGAACACTTTGAACAGGAAGAATAAAGAGAACAGGAAGACAAAGGAAAACAGAAAAAAACAAAAAGAACAGGAAGAACAAGACAGGAAAAACATGAAGAACAGGAAGAACAGGAAGAAGGAGAACAGGAAGAACAGAACAACCAGGAGAATATGAAGAACAAAGATAACAGGGAGAACAGGGAAAATAAGGAGAACAAGAAGAACAGTGAGAACAGGCAGAACAGTGTGAACAGGAATAACAAGAACAGGAAGAAAAAGGAAAACAGGGAGAACAATGAGAACAGGAAGAACAAGGTGAACATGAAGAACAAGGAAAACAGGAAGAACAGTGAGAACACGGAGAACAATAGGAACAGGGAGAACAAGGAGAACAGTTAGTTGTTAGTTAGTTATTTGGGTTTAACGCCGAGCAGGCAACTAAGGCCATCTCACGGCGGACAAGGAGAACAGGAAAATCAATAAGAACAGGCAAACAATAAGAACATGAAGAACACGGTGAACTGGAGGAACAAGAAGAACAGGAAGAAATGGGAGAACAGGGAGAACAAAGATAACAGGAAGAAATGGGAGAACAGGGAGAACAAAGATAACAGGAAGAAATGGAAGAACAGGAAGAACAAGTAGAACTTGAAGAACAAGAGAACAGGGAGAACAAGGAGGACAGGAAGAACAAAGAGAACACGGAAAACAGGAAGAAGAGTGAGAACAGGAAGAACAAGGAGAACAGGAAGAACAATGAAAACAAGGAGAACAGAGAGAACAAGGAGAACAGGAAGAACAGTGAGAATAGGAAGAACAGTGAGAACAGGAACAAGGAGAACAGGAAGAACAGTGAGAACAGGAAGAACAAGGAGAACAGGGAGAACAATGAGAGCAGGAAAAACAAGGAGAACAGCAAGAACGAGGTAGAAAACAAGAGACAACTGAACTGAAACTGTATTTTATTTTTCAGGATGGGATAGTAGGCAGGCGGGCCTTTTCTCATGTGTGTCATTAATAACATTTTGGGCCGGTCCGTGGCGCAGTGGTTAAGGCGCCTGCCACCAATGCCAAAGGTGCGAGGTTCGATACCGGGTTCCGGCGTTGGACTTTTCTCCTCTGGTAAGTGTCACCGTTAATTCGGGCGGACCGTCGGGGGTTCTTTCTCCGGGTACTCCGGTTCTTCTACCCCCCCCCCCCAACCCCCCACACTTTGGTACCGGTCTCAGGCCACTTCACAAATTTCAAATACAAGCGATCAAAAATCTCTGTAACTTCAGTAGCTGACTGGCCCTTCGTTTGTCTTGTACTGTGTTTGTACTGTGTTTGTCTTAAATGGCGTAAATCCGTGTCTGTTTCGTGAGTGTGTGTGTCGGGTTTCAGGCGCGGCGCTTTGAGTCGATTTCCCCAAAAATTGAGAAAAAGCGCCTATATAATAACGGTATTATTATTATTATTATGACCCTATCCCAAGAACCAGAAAATGTAACACACGCCAAAAAAAGTATTTTGCATGCACAAACAAACAAACACACAAACAAAACGCACAAACAAATAAATAACCAATTGCCAAACGCACAAATAAACAAGCAAACAAACAAACGTTTCTCTCTCTCTCTCTCTCTCTCTCTCTCTCTCTCTCTCTCTCTCTCTCTCTCTCTCTCTCTCTCTCTCTCTCTCTCTCTCTCTCTCTCTCTCTCTCTCAAAAAGAAGTTTGACGAGTTTAAAAAGCAGCGTAATCGCGTCAAGTATATGTTACGTGAAGCGAAAAAAGCCTTTGTAAGAAATACTATTAAAAACAACAAAGACGGGTTTACTATTTGGCGCGTCCTGAATTCCCTTACCAGAGGCTCTAGTGCATCCACGGTAATCCCTAGTGATCTATCCGCTGACATGTTTAATAATCACTTCCTGTCTGTTGCTGAAGTTTTCTCAACACAAGGAAGTGTCAATGATAAGTGTTTCGATATTTTAATTAACTACCGCAATCAGAAGACTGTGACTCCTTTTAGCATTCCATCGATTGCAATACATGAAGTAGGTAAATTCATAAGTAGTCTCGCGAACAAGAAGTCATCAGGCCCTGATGACATAAATCCTAAAGTTCTGAAACTATCCTTACCTTACATTGTTGAATCGCTGACATACATCTACAACCTATGTCTCCATCAGTGTGTATTTCCTACACAGCTTAACCCATATCATACTGAGGCTAAAAACTTCAAATTGTAAACTGCCATGTGCAAGCTACATAATAGTACTTACAGATAAGGATATAGACAGATGCTTTAGTTCAAGGGTGGTGCCAGAATAGCTTGGCGCCTAGAGGCGCCAAGCTATTCTGGCACTACCCTTGAACTGTTTTAGTCAAACATATTTCACACACTGGTGTATTCCGAATGATAAGGGTTAAACTTGCAAAAGTAATTCCACTACCGAAATCCAAGGACAGGGGAAATCTGAATAATTATAGACCGATTTCGTTACTGTCCGTGTTAAGCAAACCTCTCGAGCGACATGTACACAAACATGTGTCTCATTATTTAGAGACAAATAATATGCTTCATCCCTTCCAGTCTGGGTTTCGTCCGAAGTATTCCTGTCATACAGCGCTAAGCAGACTTGCAGATAAGTGGTTATCTAACGTAAACAATTCGCAACTAACGGGTGTTATTTACCTTGACTTTAAGAAGGCGTTTGACCTGGTTAACCACGACAATCTGATAAGCAAACTTAGTGATTATTTAAAAAACGTCTCAGCAGTTTCCTTCTTTAGTTCATATCTAAAGGGAAGAAAGCAAAAGGTTGTAGTTAATGGATCACACTCTGAAGTGAAGGAGGTTAAGTTTGGAGTACCTCAAGGGTCAGTGTTAGGCCCTCTTCTATTTTGTTTATGCATCAACGATCTGCCTCTTCACCTAACGTCAGAATCTGTCGAATGTGACTTGTTTGCTAACGATACGTCAATCCACACGGCAAATAAAAACCTTAATGTGGTTGCAGATGACTTACAACAGAGCCTTGATGAGGTGTCCGCTTGGTGTGAACGTAACTCGATGAGTATCCATCCAGCAAAAACTAAGTCAATGGTAATTGCGACACGTGTAAAATAAAGATTCATTGATTCATTGATTCTCTCTCTCTCTCTCTCTCTCTCTCTCTCTCTCTCTCTCTCTCTCTCTCTCTCTCTCTCTCTCTCTCTCTCTCTCTCTCTCTCTCTCTCTCTCTCTCTCTCTCTCTCTCTCTCTCTCTCTCTCTCTCTCTCTCTCTCTCTCTCTCTCTCTCTCTCTCTCTCTCTCTGTGATGTTCCGAATGATAAGGGTTACGGAACTTTTCTCAACATTATCGGGAGCATTGTGACGTACATCAAGCATGTGGACCTGGTAAACCAAACACTGCTTTTGCTGTCAACGTGTGTCGGGAAACACAGAAAAAACTACTCTGATCAGCTGAAAACTAATCAACCCGATCAGCGCCAGATGATGCAGATTGTATTTCTGCAATCTTCCTGAATTCAGCACCCAAAACACCTACATGCGCCGGGGTCATGGATTCAAAGTGGTATGTAGCAAGAGGCATAGATCCTCATGAGCCCCAGCAACTGCGAGGGCTCATGAGGATCTATACCCTTGCAGTTTGGTGGTGTTCAAAGTTCTCGGTGCTGAACGAATTCTTCTTCCTCTTCTTCACAATTCTTCTGTTAATTATAATAATTCTTCGTGAGTTGAATGGCGTGGGAGTTAAAACATGTCACCCTCTAGACAATGTCGGAATTTATGTTTGTTTGTTTGTTTGTTTGTTCCTTCCTTCTCTTCTTCTTCTTCTGCTCGCCGAGTTCTACGTGCAACAAAAAAAGGAGTACGAGATGATAGATCCGTCACCCCTCCGCGCCCCCCCCCCCCCCCCCCCCCCGCCCCCCCCAAAAAAAAACAAAAAAACAAACAAACAAACAAACAAACAATTTTTTGGAATGCATGAATTATGACATAGGCTCTAAACTACTTTTTGTTATTTGGGAGCTCTCTGAATGAGATTTGTTTAACTCATTCTGCCCGCGACACACCACAGCAAGATATGGCTCAACTATGATAGTAAAAGAAAAAAGGGTGGCGGCGCCTATATGCGCCAAGCTATTCTACCACCACCCGTGAACGCGATTTGTAATTGTCGATCTGTCTCCTGCATTGTAATGCAGTGGGTATTTCGTACCTCGGGCACAATGAGTTAAACGCTTTTTACTGATATGTATTGTCCACAGGAAGGCGGTGTTCTTCCTTATGTTTTGTTTTGGGTAGAAATCTGGTGTAGAACTTCTTGATCCGATTGGCTGTCGGTAGCGCTTTTTGTCGCGATGATTCCTGCTGGGGCGCATATACATACTTTGGGTGAACATGGCACAGTTTGCCGCACTCTTCCGCATAAATTCTGTTGTTTTGGTCAGTCTGATTTCTTTCTTTGTTTCTTTTTTTTTTCTCTTTTTTCCTCTTTTTATAAATTTGTAACGTCACAAAACGTGTGTGAAATATTATGTTTGACTGAAATAGTTAAAGGGTAGTGCCAGAATAGCTTGGCGCCTCTAGGCGCCAAGCTATTCTGGCACCACCCTTGAACTAAAGCCATTTGGTCTATATCCTTATCTGTAAAGTACTATCATGTAGCTTGCATATGGCAGTGTACAAATTTGAAGCTTTTAGCCTCAGTATGGTATGGGTTAAGGCCTGGTAGCTATGGATTCCAGCCCCAGCAACTGCGAGGGCTCATGAGGATCTATACCCTTGCAGTTTGGTGGTGTTCAAAGTTCTCGGTGCTGAACGAATTCTTCTTCCTCTTCTTCACAATTCTTCTGTTAATTATAATAATTCTTCGTGAGTTAAATGGCGTGGGAGTTAAAACATGTCACCCTCTAGACAATGTCGGAATTTATGTTTGTTTGTTTGTTTGTTTGTTCCTTCCTTCTCTTCTTCTTCTTCTGCTCGCCGAGTTCTACGTGCAACAAAAAAAGGAGTACGAGATGATAGATCCGTCACCCCTCCGCGCCCCCCCCCCCCCCCCCGCCCCCCCAAAAAAAAAAAAAACAAAAAAAAAAAACAAACAAACAAACAATTTTTTGGAATGCATGAATTATGACATAGGCTCTAAACTACTTTTTGTTATTTGGGAGCTCTCTGAATGAGATTTGTTTAACTCATTCTGCCCGCGACACAGCACAGCAAGATATGGCTCAACTATGATAGTAAAAGAAAAAAGGGTGGCGGCGCCTATATGCGCCAAGCTATTCTACCACCACCCGTGAACGCGATTTGTAATTGTCGATCTGTCTCCTGCATTGTAATGCAGTGGGTATTTCGTACCTCGGGCACAATGAGTTAAACGCTTTTTACTGATATGTATTGTCCACAGGAAGGCGGTGTTCTTCCTTATGTTTTGTTTTGGGTAGAAATCTGGTGTAGAACTTCTTGATCCGATTGGCTGTCGGTAGCGCTTTTTGTCGCGATGATTCCTGCTGGGGCGCATATACATACTTTGGGTGAACATGGCACAGTTTGCCGCACTCTTCCGCATAAATTCTGTTGTTTTGGTCAGTCTGATTTCTTTCTTTGTTTCTTTTTTTTTCTCTTTTTTCCTCTTTTTATAAATTTGTAACGTCACAAAACGTGTGTGAAATATTATGTTTGACTGAAATAGTTAAAGGGTAGTGCCAGAATAGCTTGGCGCCTCTAGGCGCCAAGCTATTCTGGCACCACCCTTGAACTAAAGCCATTTGGTCTATATCCTTATCTGTAAAGTACTATCATGTAGCTTGCATATGGCAGTGTACAAATTTGAAGCTTTTAGCCTCAGTATGGTATGGGTTAAGGCCTGGTAGCTATGGATTCCAGCTTGTTTTTATGGTACCTGCCCTGTGGCAATCTGGGCTGCCCACGTACTGTTAACCCCTTCATTGCCGAGAAAAACTGAACAAGATTCAACTGCAAGAGACATTAATCTTTACGAGCCCCCGCAACTGCGGGGGGCTTATGAGGATCTCTTGCTGAGACCAATTTGTATCCGTGTTCGTGTGAACGTTGTGGTTTTTGGTGAGCCGCTGAATTAACAAAGATTTCAGAAAACAAAATGTGTGTCCATTCATTGGCAGGAAATGGGTTTAAAAAAAAAAAGGGCCGTCACTCTGTCGTCGCCAGTTCTGTTATTATCTGTAAAAATAAAAAAATAATATTAAAAAAAAAGAATCCGGGTCGACTTTGTTAGCGACAGTTTACATGGATGAGGAAAGGGAGAGAACTACCCCTTGCGCAAAAGGTCATCAGGGCCGATGTGGGCCCGATGGCCATTGCTTGCTGGGCATACAGTTCATCTCCCAAAATAGAAGTTTCCACCAGGATATTAAACGTAAGGTGACATGAGCTGTTTTTTTTTGTTTTGTTTTGTTGACAATTACTTTTTTCTAAAGCAAACGTTGCTGCCAACTGACTTTTATTACAGGGGCGGATCGGGGGGGGGGGGGGGTGCAGGGTTCCGGCCCTCCCCCCGACCCAAAATTCTTTAAAATGCTATAACAAAGTCTCTTTTTTGGCGTGTTTGGAACCCTCCCCCCTTTCATATTTGGGTGACTATTCATCCCCACTGCGGCAGACTTCGGCCCTAAGGTGTTTTGCTGTCGGGGGAAGGAGTGGTGTCCGTAATTTAACAGGATGGGTTCCGCATTGCATTTCTGAAATTCTTGCCACATCAGACATCTCGAGTCTGTTAGAATGAGGGTGGTGCTGTCGCCGGCGGCGGCGAGACTAATTTAAATTTTAACGCGTTCGGCAAGTGATTTTTTTCAATGTGTTAGTTGCCCCTCCCCCCCCCCCCCCCTCCTCGCCACCCGAAGAGTCTGCTATTAGACTTGGTCGCATGTCCAGGATATACTGTTTTCATTTGTGAGGTTGTGGTTTTGTATGTTGTTGTTGGGTTTTTTTTGGTTTTTTTTTTTTTTTTTTTTTGGGGGGGGGTGGGGGGGGGGGGGGGGGGGGTTGTACATAGATGTGAAACCCCAGCCTGACTAGCTGTCTGTAAACGAGCCGTCTGTAAATGACCCGTCTGTAGACGAGCCGTCTGTAGATGATAAGATCTTTGGATTTAGAGGTTCTTCTCTATTCTGATTTGTGCATCTGCCTTGCCCACTGGCCATTTTCCACAGCGTCTTTCCAAGTTCTCAGGGACGGTTGTCCCTTATCTATCCGGGCCTCACACCGGTCCATCCCAACCACAACATTCACCCAGACCGGTTTGAACGTGTGCTATAGGGTGAGCCCCACTCTTATCCCTTTATACGAAGATAAGCAGGAATACACCAGAGAAAATGCCCTCCATATCCATCATCCGACTCAGGCGACGTTAAAAAATGGCCTCTACGAATGCCGGTATTAGAATGAGTGTACTGACGAGCAAAAGAAATGCGACATTTTTGGAATGATCGGAAACACTTTAGTGTTTCCGATGATTCCAAAAATGCCGTATTTCTTTTGCTCGTCCGTATACTAGGCGTTCCTGGTTGCAGGGGCTCAAAACTGATAAGGTTGTATCACGCCTGTTGAATTAGCTGCAACCGACGAAAACGAATGAAAAAAGAAGGTGGGATGGTGTGAAAGGCACAACGGACAATTTCAACACAGTTTGTGTACCCTCTAAGCTTCTTTCTTTCTTTCTTTCTTTTCTTTCTTGTCTTTCTATTGAAACTAGCTTCGTTACGTGGTTCGTGATGTTCTTTGGGTCTTGCAGTTAGATTGGGGTCGCCTGTCTTTATATTTTAATTTTCAATGTACAATTTCTTGCGGCATAGAAAGAGACGATCTCGAACACGAGATTCAAGCTGCTCGTACAGCAAAGTTTGGAAAAAGAAAGTTTTTCGTGCAGATCATGACGTTTATGACCACGTTGTTGATTAACAATTAATTAATTAACATACATCGTCATTTCGACAATCACAAAGAACTTGGCGCCGGCTACACCCTCTACTGGTCAGGCAGGCCTGCATCAGAAAGACGGCTCTCAGGAGTTGGCTTCATGGTCAAGACCCCCATTGCGTCTAAGCTGGAAAACCTACCAACGGGTCACTCCAAACGCATCATGTCCATGCGCCTCCCACTGAGAAACCAGCAATATGTCACACTTCTCAGTGTGTACTCCCCAACCCTCCTGGCATAGCCTGCAGAAAAAGACAAGTTCTACTCTGACCTGCGCAGCCTCCTACAGAGCACCCCTGCAGACGACAAAGTCATCATCCTTGGCGACTTCAACGCCAGAGTGGGCCAAGACTCTAAAGCCTGGAAAGGAGTCCTCGGCAAGCATGGTGTTGGGAACTGCAATGACAATGGCCGCCTACTGTTGGAGTTCTGTGCAGAGCAGCAACTTGTCATCACCAACACTACTTTCCAGCAAAAGGACAGTCGAAAGACCACCTGGATGCATCCTCGCTCCAAGCACTGGCACCTTCTCGACTATGTCCTAGTGCGTCAGAGAGACCACAGTGAGACCTCCTCACCAAAGTGATGCCCAGCGCAGAGTGTCACACTGACCACCGCCTTGTTCGCTGCAAACTCAGGCTCCGCCTCAAGCTGAAACCCAAGAAAGGCCCCCCCCCCCCCCCCCCTCTTTTTCCTTTTTTTTTTTTTTAGAAAAAGATTGATGTTGCCAGCATTCAGCGTGACGACAAGAAAGCTGCCTTTCAGACAGATTTACAGCACATGCTCAAAGACACAGTTGATCCAGCAGACTCCTCCCCTGAAACACTCTGGGAACAACTGAAAACTGCTATTGTAAAATCTTCTGTGGAGGTCTTGGGCTTTGTTAGAAAGAGGAACAAAAACTCGTTTGACAAAAATGACGTAGAGATCCAGGAACTTCTAGCAACAAAAAAAAAAAAAAGAGCCGCCCACCAGGCCCACCTCGCCCAGCCTTCCTGCCCTGTGAAGAAGTCTGCCTTCCGCCTCATCTGCAGCAGTCTCCAGCGCAAGCTTAGAGAGCTCCAGAACGAGTGGTGGTCCAGACTCGCACAGAGGACCCAGCTTTGCGCTGACAACGGTGACTACAGGGGCTTCTACGAAGCACTGAAAGCAGTGAATGGCCCCAGGCACCTGGTACAAAGTCCCTTGCGAAGCGCTGATGGACAGGCACTCCTCACAGATAATACCTCCATCTTGAACCGCTGGTCGGAATACTTTCAGGATCTCTTCGCGCAGAGCGCACTGTTCAAGAAACAGTCATCCTCCAAATCCCACACCTCCCACTAAAGGTTGAATTGGACGAACCGCCCACTGCCGAAGAGACCCTCACAGCCATCCACCAGCTCAAGAGTGGCAAAGCAGCAGGCATTGACGGAATCCCGCCAGAGATCTGGAAACATGGAGGTCCAGCACTGCACAACAAGCTCCACGACCTCTTTCTTTGCTGCTGGGAGAAAGAAACACTACCAAAGGATCTCCGTGATGCAGTCATCATCACCCGGTACAAGAACAAAGGAGAGAAGTCTGCCTGCTCTAATTATCGTGGAATTACCCTGCTGTCCATTGCCGGGAAAATTCTAGCAAGGCTGCTCCTGAATCGGCTGGTACCTGCCATCGCTGAAGACCACCTCCCAGAGGGCCAGTGTGGCTTCAGAGCCAACAGGAGTACCACCGACATGGTCTTTGTGCTGAGACAGCTTCAGGAGAAGTGCCGCGAGCAGAACAAAGGGCTGTACGTAACGTTTATCGACCTAACAAAAGCGTTTGACACTGTGAGCAAGATCCTGGAGCGACTTGGCTGTCCCCAAAGTTCCTCAGCATGATCGTCCAGCTCCACGAGGACCAGCAAGACCAGGTCAGACTCAACAGTGACCTTTCAGAACCATTTCCCATTCTCAACGGCGTAAAGCATGGCTGCGTGCTGGCACCGACCCTCTTTACCATCTTCTTTAGCATGATGTTGAAGCAGGCCACAGTGGACCTTGACGATGACGACGCAGTGTACATCAGGTATCGTCTCGATGGCAACCTGTTCAAACTCAGACGACTGCAGGCCCACACCAAAACCCTAGACCAACTGATTCGTGAGCTGCTCTTTGCTGATGACGCTGCCCTCGTTGCACACACAGAGAGAGAGCCTTGCAGCGCATCACGTCCTGCTTCGCAGATGCTGCCCAGCTCTTTGGACTCGAGGTCAGTCTGAAAAGACAGAGGTCCTTCATCAGTCGGCACCCAAGGAAGAGCATCGCCCTCCCCACATCACCATCGGTGAGTCCGAACTGAAGTCTGTACACCAGTTTACCTACCTTGGCTGCATCATCACGTCAGACGCCAAGCTGGACAAGGAGCTGGACAACAGGCTGGCAAAAGCAAACAGTGCTTTCGGGCGACTATTCAAGCGGGTGTGGCACAATCAACAGCTGAAAAAAGGCACCAAGATCAGCGTGTACAGAGCTGTTGTCCTCACCACCCTGCTGTATGGTTCCGAGTCCTGGGCCCTCTACCGCAGCCAACTACGACACCTCGAACGCTTTCACCAGCGCTGCCCGCGTACCATCCTCAGCATTCACTGGAGTGACTATGTCAACAACGTCGAGGTCCTTGAACAGGCGGAAACTGTGAGCATCGAGACTTTGCTGCTGCGGACCCAGCTTCGCTGGGCGGGGCACGTCTCAAGGATGGAGGATCATCGCCTACCCAAGATCACTCTGTTCGGTGAGCTCGCCACTGGACACATAGACAGAGGGGCACCAAAGAAGAGATACAAAGACGGTCTCAAGAAGTCACTTAGTGCCTGCCAAATCGACCACCGCCAGTGGTCTTCCGTGACACCTGGCGCTCCACCATTTACAAGGCAGCCGCCTCCTTTGAGGACTCTCGCAGAGCTAGTCTTAAGGACAAGCGGCTCAGGAGAAAAAAACAGAGTTGTCGAAACTCAGAACCCTAACCAGACCTTCCCCTGCAGCCACTGCGGTCGAACCTGCCTGTCCCGGATTGGCCTCCGCAGCCACGAACATGCCTGCGGACGACGTGGGCAACCCCTATAGAATCTTCGTTCGCGAAGTCATGGTCATTTCGACAATCACAAACTATTTTATTATCAGGAGTGTGTGGTCTCTGCCATGGTCTCAGGACTGCTTGAGGGAAATCATGCAGCAAACTTATAGAATGAGCATCTTCAGCCCAGACGCGAATGAAAAACCGTAGAAACATCTCGTGTTCACTGTTGGTGTGCACAATTGATTATGAAATATGTTGTGTCAACGGTATTACAATTCTTGCCAGTGACGTCACGTCCCCGTTTTTTTGGGGGGCAACATGCATAGCGATGACGCGGAATGGAATGCGATTTAGATCCAACCCCGGTTCAACCCTGCTTGGGACCAGGGTTGAACTCTAACTGCTCCAACCCGGGTTGGGTCAAGTGTAAGCGCTCCAACTCGGGTTGTACTCGGGATCAACCCGGGTTGATGTGCAAGTGTAAACGGCATCAGTGTAACGTCAAAGATGGCAACATTGTCAAAAGAAGGCTAGTGCCCGTTGACGGAAACTGTGCTTCTGCGGTCTTCGTCAATTAACCCTTATCATTCGGAATACACCAGTGTGTGAATAAGTTTGACTAAAATAATTCAAGGGTAGTGCCAGAATAGCTTGGCGCCGCTAGGCCCCAAGCTATTCTGGCACCACCCTTAATCTAAAGCCATTGGTTTATATTCTTATCTGTAAGTACTATAATGTAGCTTGCGTATGGAAGTGTACAAATGTAAAGCTTTTAACCTCAGTATAGTATGGCAGGGCCGGATCACTTACATGTTTGGGGGGGGGGGGTCCAAAAAAAATTCGGAGAAATTAACCACCTGAAGCAGACACCTAAAGCAGAGTTTTGACTGTTTTGAGTATGGCTTTATTTTGTTTTTTTTCACCAAGATGAGCAAAGATCATGCTTCGTGTATCAAAGTTTTATGTTGTAGTTTTATGGGGGAAGATGGACCCCCCTGCCCCCCCCCCTCCCCCTGGATCCCGCCCTGGTATGGGTTAAACATCAAGAAGCCCTAGCTGTCCCAGGCACTTGGAATCAAAGCGGTGTCAGTAAGAGGCATAGATCCTCATGAGCCCCCGCAGTCGCTCTATGCCTCTTTGCAGTTCGATGGCGTTCACCATCTCTCGGCAGCGATAAGGTTAAGGAAAGAGGTGATTGATACCGGCTGTGATCATGCGTGGCAAGTGATGGTTAGCTGCTGTTCGGGTCCAGCCAATGTCTGTCACAGCTGGGCGGGTCATTATGTTTTAGGCTGATAAAACACACAACATAAACCATGAAGCTGTGGAACAGGTTGATTCTTTTAAGTACCTTGGCACTGTTCTGGACAAAAAAAATTAGTTTTAGTCTTCATGTTGACAGTGTTTGCAGAAAGGCAAATCAGAGATTGTATCTTTTGAGGAAATTGAAGTCCTTTGACGTTGATTCAGTTATCTTAGAAACAGTGTACAGATCTTTAATTGAAAGCATTCTCACTTTTAATGTCATAGCATGGTTTGGAAACCTGACTGTAAGAGATAAGGCAAAGTTGACACGTGTCGTCAAACTGGCAGGCAAAATTGTTGGCCATGAGCAAAGATCTCTATCTGGACTCTACGAGTTGTTTTGTAAAGGGCTGGCTTAACTGGGCGAGACAAACCCGAACCATGTCTCGGCGAGACACCGAGACAGTCAATGCGAGATACCGTTCCCCGTTTATTGGTTCGGCACGTCTGATTTGTCTCGGAGTTCGCCGAACCTATAAACGGTGGAACGGTATCTCGCATTGACTGTCTCGGGTGTCTCGCCGAGACATGGTTCGGGTTTGTCTCGCCCAGTTAAGCCAGCCCTTAAGAGAAAAGCAGGCAAAATTATCCGTGACCCCACCCACCCCCTTCATGACGCATTCAAAATGTTACCCTCCGGTAGACGACTGCGTGCTCCTTTGGCAAAACGTAGCGTGTACAAGCGCTCCTTCATTCCCACCGCCATCAGTATCCTAAACTCAAAACAACTGTGATGATGGCCCATTCTCCTCTTCATCCCTTCATTCTGCATTCAGCCTAAGCCTAACCCACCATACCATTTCCTCCCCTTGTTTTAACCCCCCCCCCCCCTACTTCTTTTAGCGTGTGTGTATGCTGATAGGGTGTGTGTGTATGTTTGATATTGTGATGTTTGTATTTTTGTTGCATAAGTATTATTATTATCATTATTTGTCACTTGATTCCTTGTTTTATTCAATTATCCTACACCAGTGCTGCAAAGGAAAATTTTCATATAAAATCTTTTTTATCTGGACAATAAAGTTTTTTGAATCTTTGAATCTTGAATCTTTGAGACAAATGTCAAAGTGCGTGCAGGATGGTGTAACATTGGTCCATTGTGCATCTGAAAAATCATGCAGAACTGAAATTGAAATATTTAAACTTATTTGAAATTCAAAGCATTTAAAACTTTAAAAAATAAAAAATAACAAAATAAAATAAAATATAAAAAAGTAAGAGAGATGAGAGAGAGAGAGAGAGAGAGAGAGAGAGAGAGAGAGAGAGAGAGAGAGAGAGAGAGAGAGAGAGAGAGAGAGAGAGAGAGAGAGAGAGAGAGAAAATATCCCTCAGTAAACCTCCCTACTAAGTTTCTACAACAAATATGCAAAAGGCCATCGGGCCGACGTCGGCCGACGTTGGCCCGCGCACAGACGTGCGCGGGCCAACGGCGACCGGCGTCGGCCCGATGGCCTTTGCGCTCTGGGGTGGTATGGGTTCACACTGTATTCGTCTTGACGTGATTTCATACGGGCACCTCGTGTCACATCGAGTTCGACCGGCGTCCTATGCTTCTTTCCCATTGATTCCCCACAACAGGTCGAAGCCATCAATAGAGTGTAGTGTTTGCTTTTGTGTTTGCCAGTGCGTTTTGTGTTTGATCCAGTGTACAGAACGTCTGCCATTTCTGCGGGTACCCTTTCTCCAATTGCAGGCCAAAGACCACAAATGACCTCCCCTGCAGTCCCATCTGTTAAAATGCCTTAGCCTTAGTCTGTCCCAGTCATCCCCTAATTTTTCAATCCTCTAAACAACACTACCGCCCACTTGCTGCACATTTGCCATGCACAAAATAAAAAAAATGATACTAATAAGGTTATCAGCCGTCTCGTTTCCTGGCTATCAACATGTTTCTGTACCAACCCTGCACCCAAGCACAGCCGAAACTGGTACACACTTCAAATCGCCATCCTCTTGGCAACTCAAACTAGGCCACAAAGAGTCCGCTGGTTAAGCCAATAACTGGTATGAATCAAAGCACCAAACATGTCTCTTCTCACCTATCAAAAGATTTCAAGCAAATTCTAGTATACTTCCTCTGTACAAAATGCCAAAGTAGGCAGAATATTTTTTTTTTAATAAACACCGGTCATTGCACTGCCTCACCTACCTCATTTAACTATGAAATGTGTCCTGCATCTCTGTCTGCAGGGCATCATCAGCTGCCGAAGATACTGTGTCTCCAATGTCCCACAGAGCTGGGTCTTCACCTGCCTGGAACGCGAAGAAGAGGTACCAATTTTCACACACTCACAAACCCTACCCTTCTGCATGAGACATAGATCCTCATGCGCCCCCGCAGTTTGCGGGGGCGCATGAGGATCTATGCCTCCTGCCGGTCCTGAAGTGCGCTTGCAATGCCAGTGATCCACGCGTACTGCGAATAGTGTTCAGTGACAAGTCTTGAATCTTTTAATGACTACGGGCACGGTCGTGCGTGGGCCAACGGCTTCCGACGACGGCCCGATGACCTTTTGGTCATTGGGTAAAGCAATCTTCTCATTCACAGCCGATTTATTATTATTTTTATAAGCAGTGTCTACATAAACATGCTCTTAGTCCCGCCTCTCGAATATGGTTAGGTTAAATTGCGAGCTAACAGATTTCAGAGCATGGAAATCCGCTGAAAAACTACTTGTCCTAATCCTCACGTACGTAAAATGGCAATATTACCGTGAATGACCTTCATGCATTCTCGTAAATTGGGTCTAGTATAAATGTACGTAAACACTGTCTCTCAAATAAAAGAAAAAATTGTTGCCGCGAGGATTCCATGTGACAGGAAACAGAAAATACAGGTTCAAAACTCTGTAAGTATCAAACATGAAACACTAAGTGTTTCATGTTTCATACTTCAAGGGTTTTCAACCTCTCAAAGTTGTGTATCAACATTTTCGTCACAAAGAAATTATTGCGGGAAAATAACGTGATTCACGAGCATTGCAAACGAGATCTACCTCGCACTATATTACTCGTCTCTCAGGTTTTTCACCCCGACCATTTCTAAGCCCCAAGCTTAGTCAAGAAACCGAAAGTCTCGTTTCCGCTTGCAAATGGCCGCAGCTGCGAGTTATTTGATTGGGTAAATGCTTACACAGCTCAAAGTATTCCCCTTTGTGAACATGAAATGATAGTCGAACCGAGTTTTTAACACGTGCAAAAAAACGACTAGCAGTGAAGATCCAAATAATATGCAGATTTTAGAGACCGGAACTATTTTGTACAGAGGAAATGGTTGGGGTCTAACGTGATCAGTTCTAAACTTTTGTACACCGGATTTTTACCCGGAGGCCATCGCAAGTTCAGTATTGACGGCTATCACAGATTCAATTCGCCATCTCCAGTTCAATGAACTCCTTGTGCTAAGACGCCAAGGCTCACGAGAATAGACGCCTTTTGGAGCGCTGGCTTAGGGGGAAACACCCCAAAAAGGGACAATTGTTATAGTATTTTAAAGAATTTTGTTTGGGGGCGGGGGGAGGTAGAGGGGTTCCGGAATCCCTGTAACCCCCTCCCCCCTATTCGCCCCTGAGCATATGCATACATCTTGATCGAATGCAAGGGACCGTGAGGAGCTATAGGCGTCTTGTTAGATTGCGGGGCTCATGAGGATCTATGTTACTTGTTAGATTGCAGGGAATCTGTTTGTGCTGTACCGTGCAAACTATTACTGTATGACATTGACCAAACTAGAAATATGCCCCCACATTCCATGCTTCCTGCTAGATGCATGGAAGGGCAGAGTCGGGTTGGCCTATGAGTATCTATGCTCCTTGTCAGATTGCGATGGTTTCATCAGTATCTTGCACCTTGTGAGATGACGCAGGGTGGAAGGCTCATGAGTATCTATATCCCTTGTTAAATTGGGGGGGGGAAGGGAGGGGGGGTAGAGGGGGGATGCTCATGAGTATCTTTGCACCTTGTTTGATTACGGCAGGGGGTGGAAGGGGGTAGTGAGGCTCATGAGGAACTATGCCTCTATTAGATCGCGGGGGCTATTGAGGACCGCGATCGATTCCTCTCTCTGTACGGAACAAACTAATGCTAACCCAATGTGCAAAAGGCCATCGGGCCGACATCGGCCCTGTGGCCTTTGCGCACCGGGAACTGACGTTGACCAGACGAGACTTGAAAAAGATTCTGGGCATCACTAGATTGCCTCATGCCCCGCCACTGGCACGCCAGCAATTAGCAGCTAAAAGTCAGTTTGCCGCTCAAACCCATCGCACGTTCTACTATTTCTGTCCTAACCCCTTCACTGCCAGTGGCCGCATATTGTGCGTAGGAAACCGTCGTAAATTCAACGTCAAACGATCACCAGCAACAAGACGCAGATACAAAGTGGTTTCACCAAAAGGTATAGATCTTCATGAGCCCCCGCGATCTATACCACTTGCAGTTGGGTGATGTTTCATTTTTCTCGGCAGTGAAGGGGTTATTTTGGCAAAAGGCCAGCATGACCATATCTTGTGGAAAGCGAGATTACATTTCTTTAAAAAAAAAAAAAAAAAAAAAAAAAAATCGCTCTTCACAAACACATGGACAAGCTGGCCTCCGCTTGAGATGTAGATGAGGCACACGGGGATAAATAAAGCCAGCAGGCGGCTAGATTCTCATGCCCCCCCTCCCTCCCCCACCCCCACACACACCTCCCCCCCCCCCCAACTCGTGCCTGGGGAGATGCTCAAATATTGCTTTGAGGTTTTAGTTCACAGTGCCGAACACTCTGTATCGGCAGTCACGATGTTTAACAGAGCGAGCTGTTCAAAGAATCTCATTGATAGCACTCACTGACCGGTACTGATTTGATTTAAACGGTTCAAAAACATTAACTCATTCGAGACGTGCCGCGTCCGGATACGCGGCTAAAACCGCGTATCCGGACGCGGTACGTCTCAAATGAGTTAATGTTTCGTGCTTGATGGTTTTTTTTTTTTTTGTTGTTGTTTTTAAGTCCTTTCTATTTATAGAAGGGACTTTTTAGGACGGGTCGCGGTGGGACGAATTTAATAGCATGTCCATGATGTCAAAGGCGAGAGGCTAAACCTCAGTCAAACAATTGAATTAACAATATAAAAAGTACGTCATGTCTAATGTCACGCACGCAGACTTGCCCCCAGTCGCACGTACAGACTCTCGCACAACAGACGCATACACCGCCACTGACTCAGACGGGCGCATTCACGCGGTAAAACTCAACACACGGGCTTACCTACCAACGACGACGTGTATAACAAATAACAGAAGAAACGCTCAAAAGATTATCACAACTATGTACACCACACCTTCCCCACTACCAGCATCTCAACATCACATCCACATACACAATATCAGTGCCAGGCTAGGTAGTAGTCTCTCACACTCCAACCTGTTTGGTGTTCTCGCCCGGTTACGTTCAGTCCTTTTCACGTCTAGGCGTGCAAGTCCTTTGTTGTACGCTCCCGAGTCGTCCCGTCTCTCGTACCGTGGACGTCCTCGTAGCTCGTACCGTAAAGCGCAGCCCTCGCTGTGATCCGGGTGTCTCGGCACCAGTCGCTCACTCCCTGAGTGAAGAGATGACCTCGCATTAGGTCCCTGGTGACTGACGTCTCGGCGTCCGTCGCTCCACTCTCGACAAGCACTCTGAACAATAATAAAGTCCTAAATCGTAACACTTGCTAAACACACACACATTGGATAATATGAGATACATTACGTAACCTGGCTGATAGAAATAACTCACACGTTCATTCACACACACGCGTGCTTCATAACCCGACTACTTTCGTAACACCCCATAACTGTCACTACATTAAAACAAACTATAACCTAACGCTCTCGCTATACGTTTTTTTCATACACTGGAAAAGACTATACTTAACCACGTACTACCTTCATAACGACTTAGGCATACACACCTCACATTCCTTAGTTACCCATCTCGGTAAATAACTGTATACGAAAAACACCGGCTACCTCAATGAATTCCAAACCAACATAACTAAACCAAACGGTCAACACTACACAACCGAATCAACTCCTATTAACGCATACTATCTTTAACGCAGTAACTATCAATAATACATGTAGAAACATAACTGAATTCTAGGTATCAGAGTCTTGGAATACGGGCTAAGGTATCTCACACACGTCTGTCCTCACTGACAGTAAAGCCCCTTACTGACGTTTCTACAGCGCTGTTCGCCTGACCTCACTAAAAACTCCCCGTGCCAAACGTTCCTTTAAGATTTCACATGGGCCTCGTGCCACACAGAATAGTTGTCACAAGAAAAACCGCTAACAAAAACTGTATCGTATTAAACCCACCGTGTGAACCTTATGCGTGAGCATAGAGTTTCATCACATCTAGTTACGCTATCCTCGCTGCTGAACGTACATTTGGCGCGAAGCGCCGTATGTGCGTATGTATGTATGTATGAGTGTATGTATGTATGTATGTGCGTATGTAGGCCTATGTATGTGTGTGCGTATGTATGTAAACAAGAGAATCTCCGATATTTCTGTAAACACAAGCTTGAAACTTGGTGAAATACTTTCTTATGTGGGTGGCTAAGAGAGCCTCTGAGTATATTGTAATTGAATGTCTCATTGAAGACATAAACAACCGTTTATAGGAAGTCGATTGACCCAGATTAGAGTCCGTAATTTTTGTCATTATTTACTTAAACGTTTGCATATAGCTAGTTTCAAGAAAGACATTGGATGAGTTTGTTAGCCACTTTTGTGTCCTTTCAACTTCTTTAGTAAAAAATAATTCTTTCAGAAAAGAATTAAAACACTAAAGAACCTTTACTTCTAGAGAAAGTCAGACAGTGGCAGCGACGTAAAAGAGGCAACTCCGTCACCACTCACTCACATCATGCTCTAAATATGACGTCATTCTCTCTCTCTCTCTCTCTCTCTCTCTCTCTCTCCTCTCTCTCATGCACCCTCCAGGCGCATGAGGATCTATGCCTCTTGGAGATGTTAGGAGCGCACGTGCACGCACGCACTAACACGCACACACACATCGACGCGCTTTCAGAAGAGCACGCAGGTGACCCGTGTACTTAGTATATCATGCAGATAGGTAAAGTCAACCTGCTTTCACACAAATTATAGCAAGACTGAAATTGCACCGTGAAGTTCTAGTTTTGTCACCATTTTCTCAAGCCTATGAAGCGAAAGTGAAACTCATATCACGTAACATATAAAATTACGTAAAAACTAAAACTTACGTCATGACAAATGACGTTTGACAAATCAATGACGCGTATGTCCTGCGCCCCTTATAGAACTCACTGACGTATTGGTAGATCTGCGAGACTTTTTCAATAGGAAATAATTCAACATCAGAATCAGGTCAAAGACGAAAGGTAATGACCATTGACAGCGAGGACAGCTCTCATATAGAAGGGACTTTGTGGGTTATGGTTCATCCCATCTTGTGTTGTTTTTGTTTTTTTCGTCATTTGCCCAAAATAGTTAGCCCTTTGGGTGTCGGTTGCGGTTTTAGTCGCGATGATTCCTGTAGGAATCATCGCGACTAAAACCACTACCGACACCCAAAGGGTTAATTTACTTTGCGTATAATCGGGTTGGGATGGTAATGTGGGGTTTAAGGCTGTTGGACAATGGTGCTTTTTAAAGAGGCCGTCTCCAGGAAATAAAGGGTTAAAAGTTTGCAACGTCTCCCTTATGAACATTGTCTGCATGTCTCGCAATAATGTTAGACAGATGTCCTGACGTAACCGATGACGCGTGAAAGACTTTTGTGCTCCTCGTTTCTGTTACACACGTAGGAGAGTTCGGCTCTTAGTTTGAGTTCCACCGCCTCGAGCTAGGGCAGCAGAAACCCCCTGTTATGTGAGGTTGCTCACGTTGTGTTGCCAAACAAACAACAACAACAAAAGACTAAAAAAAAAGGGGCAAGACAACATTGAGAATTCCCCCCGTCGTAACGGCGATTTTTAGCAATCAAAGCCCACCCAGGAGCAGATTTCTTTAAATGGCTTTACTCCCCCTCCTCCCTCCCCCTCCCCCGCCCCCCCCCCCCCCTCCCCTCCCCACCCCCCTGGAGCAGATCGCTTTTGATTTGAGCTTATTTTTGTGAAAATGGCTTTATCCCCCCCCCTGCCCCCCCCCCCTCTTTTCTGATTCCGCAATCATTGCCAGTGGACGCAGAGTGTCCTGAAATATTTGTTATTTCAACACCAAAGAGCCTCAGCCGTCCAAAGGACATAGACAGAAAGTGGTGTCGGCAAGAGGCATAAATCCTCATGAGCCCCCGCGACTGCTGGGGCTCATGAGGATCTATGCCTCTTGCAGCTGGATTCTGCTCAGTTTGTCTCGGCAGTTAAGGGGTTAGAATTAATCGTTGTTCTGTTCGAGATTCTAGTTCTGAGAACCGTTTATATTTTAGCAATCCATTCACCGTCGGCTGACGCATACAATTATTGTGTTTTTAAAATCTTTGTTACTTCGCCGTCCAGGGAACACAGATACAAAATGGTTTCAGATCATTAGATGATAAATCCTCGTGAGGCCCTGCGAGTGCTGCGGCTTATGAGTATCTATGCCTCTTGCACTGACAGGCAAGGAGTTTATTCAAATCAGTTTATTTTTAACTTAATAACCAATTTTTAATAACCTTTTCATGTTGTGTCACGTCAATCAATATTTTCTAATTCTTTTCCCAAGCACTTTTCGAGTCCGTCGAAATGTTGGAATAGACATGTGCACTGAGGAGCAACATTTTTGGAATCACTAAAGTGTTTCCGATAATTCCAAAAATATCGCATTTCTTTTGCTCATCAACATACATTTCGTTTTGAATTTCAAGGATCTTACCAATGCAACACATAACATGTTACTGTGAACTGTTACCAGACAATTTTGTCGAAACCCCGCCATATAGCTGCAAAACATTACATCAGGAGATGGATCGACCATGATAATTCAAGGGTGGTGCCAGATTAGCTTGGCGCCTGAAGGCGCCAAGCTAATCTGGCACCACCCTTGAATTGTCATGGTTGATCCATCTCCTGCAACTAGTACATATTCATTAGGTGACGCCTTTAAAATTTGGAAAATTGCGGCCGGGGGGGGGTTAAATGGGTTAACCACCTGACCGCCACTGACCGCTCCCCGGAAAGAAGCGTAAACAAAGGGTTAAAGAGATGTGATCCATGGCGGGGTTTGAGTGCAGAAATTGGACGATACAACGTGTCTTGTCTCAACTAAGACTTTTCTACCTTTCCTTTCACAACCCATGAGAGTAGGCACACGGCCCGGAGGTTTTTCCCACGGCCTTTTGAGCGTAACGGAAGCAACTCTCCTGGGTACAAAGGAGAAGAAGAGCAGAAAAGTCTTTCATTCTACGACACTCAAACTTTATGGATTGTTGCTTTTGGCCAACCATTATTGTAAGACACATCGAGAACATTTATGCAGGAGACGTTGTGGTCTCTCAAACCTTGACTGTCTGGAGTTTGGTCGCGTTAAGTTTATCAACATGCAAAAGTATCGAACTGTTACCCAAGAAGCACAACGGCCTCGGGCTGACGTTGGTCTGACGATCTGTTCCTTACTGGCTGTGTTTTACGTGTGTTTTGCAGGTGCTGGTCGGCCACGATGAAGACAAACTCATAGAAGTCGTTAATGTAAGTACAATGTCATAATCAGCAGTGTACCATGTGTAGTGAACGTCGTATCGCTGGTTCAAAAAAAAAGATACCAATATTAAGTTAGCCAGGGTCATAACACTGTGTGAGTCTACAATGTTTTAGATCATATGCCCCCACTGGAAGCGGGGGCATATGATCTAAAAATCGTGTAGGTTGATTGTTGTTCGTTTTGGTGACGGACTTCTTTTTAAAATTTATTTATATTTTAATTTATTTTTATAGAATGATTTTTTTTCTTTGGGGTGGGGGGGGGGGGGGGGGGTGGGGGGGGGGGTATTTTGGTGAACGGATTTTTTAGATTGATTTTTGTTTGTTAGTTTGTTGACATACAGTTTTCATTACTTAAATCAGAATTAGACGAGTGACTGGTTTTACGTGTGTTAATTGTGATAAATAACATACAAAGTCAAAGACAAAAACAACACGCGGAACAGCTACGGCAAAAACGTTTACTGAGTGTATAATACATCAAGAAACATGGGACATATAATACCGGTTATTATAAAGGCGCTTTACCTAATTCTTCAAATCAGGTCAAAGCGCCATGAACTGAACCCAACACGCACGCTCATGTGACACACACGCATTAGCTCTAAAGACAAACACAAGAAATTACTGTGGTGCGAAGGGTCAGCTCAGCTACTCAGGTTTCGGAAATGTTGATCGCTTGTATTTGAAATTTATAAAGTGGCATGAAAGCGGTACCAAAGTGGAGGGGGGGGGGGGGAGCCGGAGTACCCGGAGAAAGAACCCCCGACGGTCCGCCCGAATTAACGGTGACACTGTCTAGAGGAGAGAGGTCCAACTGGTATCAAACCACGCACCTTTAGCATTGGTGGCAGGCGCCTTTACCACAGCATCAAACGTCGGTGCGGAAACGTCAAAGCAAATGTCAATCTTTTCCGGAGAAGACATTATGAAGCAAGCAAAGGACGATGTAAAAATGAAAGCGTTCCACAAATAGACCACTTGCAAAATTAAACGTCAATTCAACGTTTCTTCTTTTTAAGTCTATGGGCTGGGCAGGCCTTTCTTCGCAAGAGGCGGAGATTCTCATAAGCCCATGCAGCGCGGCAGCGCTGCATGGGCTTATGAGAATTACGGCCTCTTGCAGATCTGTTAACATTAAGACGGAATCTAATAACCTTTCATCTTGTGATACATGTTGATCTCTGGTTAAAGTCTATTCTCAATAAGACACGCGTTTGGTTCTGTGAACTTCGTGAAAGTTATGCTGGTTGCATGGGTTTATGAGAATTTCAGCCTCTTGAAGATCCGATAACATTTAAAAAGACGGAAATAGAAAGAAAATTTTAATCATGTGATACACGTTGGTCTCCAGGTAAAGCGCGTTCTCAATATGACACGCTTTCGGTTCTGTCGACTTCGTGAGCCCTATGTTAGCAGATTAACCCTTTCAGTGCAGAAAAAAACGTGAGCACGATCCAACTGCAAGGGACATAGATCCTCATGTGCCCCCGCAGTCGCTGAGTCTAATGAGGATATATGCCTCTTGCTTGAAAGCAATTTGCATCCATATAGGAATACAGATTTTCGGATTCCGGACGGAGCATGATAGAAAGGACATTTCTGACTCAGAATTCAATGGTAACTTACAGAATATTTCGGTTGTCTCTCACAGCCTTCTGCAGCCTCCTGGGTGAGTTTCCTTCGTTGAGATGGTAGACCCGTGGGTCGGTGAGAAGTGTGCGTGGGCGGAAGTTCATTGCTTTGATCCCTGTTTAGACTTGGGTCTTATTTGTTTGATTTCAATGGCTTCTCTTACTTCCCGTTTGATGATGTTTGTGTGTGTGTGTGTGTGGGGGGGGGGGGGGGTCTGAAGACCAAGGTAATCATTGGATTCTGAGTCCGAAAAGTCATTTCTATCAATTTGTATCCATGTTCCCCCGGACGGTTGTGGCTTTTCGGTCGTTGAATAAAAAGAGATTTTACAAATAAAATATGCGTCCAGTGGCAGGAAAGAGATTACATTTCATACCCAATGCGCAAAAGGCCATCGGGCCGACATCGGCCTCGTTGGCCCGCGCACGGTCGTGCGCGGGCCAACGGCTGATGTCGGCCCGATGGTCTTTACGCACTGGGATACCTGCGTCACCGCCGCTCTTCGGGGTCCTCCTTTAACGTCCATTGGCTGTTTGGGTCATTCATCTTCACCTGAAGCAATAGAACCTAACATCCGGTTGATGTGTGCGTGTTGGTGATGACACCATTTGTAGACAAGCGATGCGGATGACCTCGGGTGCGTTCACACTCTGTAACATGGGCGAATCGAAGGACAAACCGAAGTCTTATACACGATTGCTCATTTGACGTTGATCCCGTAATCAGCGACCTGGGTCTTTCCTTCGAATTGACGTCAGCCGATTGTGAACACAAAACTGTCTTCTGTCCACCTCATTCACTGGAGAGCTTACAAAACTAACCTCATTTTAATTTAATGACCATCTCTCACGAAATCAGTCTTAACTCGCATTTTGGATGTTTTGACATACATACATTTCTGAAAACTACAGTGTTTGCTGATTAATTTGATACATGACTGTATGCTGTAGTGCAAAAATTAAAGAAGTTATTAGTGTTTAAATTTGTTAAAGCTTCCGGCAGCCATTTTGAGAAAACAGCCTGCAAAGTTTCTGTGTGCAGCATAATTGGGGCCAAGCTCAGACTTTTAAAATCATTTTTAACCTTTTTAATGGCATTTTTCATGATACAGATTTTAACCACACGATACTTTGGTGTTTGTAGAATACATTTCTGCAAAAAAAAAGTGAAAATGACCGAGATTGACCCCCATCACATATTGCTGCGTGTAGTGCTGATCGGCTTGCTGCGAGTTAAGACTGGTTTCGTGAAAGAGGGTCACCTGAGTGAGTTCCCAGATTGTGAGGATCAAGCAAACTTTAAGCGTCTCCGATTCTGTTTACGGATAAAAGGCAAAGAGTTCGGAGAAGTTTGTGGAAGTTAATGAACCCATTTAAGCCCACGACCGCATTTTCCAAATTCTGGAGGTGTCACTATGTGCCAGTTGCAGGAGATGGGTCGATCATGATAATTCAAGGGTAGTGCCAGATTAGCTTGGCGCCTGACGGCGCCAAGCTAATCTGGCACTACCCTTGAATTGTCATGGTCGATTCATCTTCTGCTGTAGTGTTTCGGGGCTAAATGGGTTAAGAACGGGCTTTTGAGAGCGGAACATGTTGCCCGGGGGAACGTATCCGAACCTCAGGTAGTCAAAGAAAATCCAAACACAGGAACGACCACGCCCAGAACAGACAGTTACGATATAACGTAGAACATTAATTTTTGGGAGGTCAAATCACTTTTCAAACATGAGCACAGTTGATTACTTAACGTTTATGTGGCAGAAGATCAACTTAAGTTGCTCTTAATGCCAAATGAAGTGTCAGCAGTAAATTGTGTTTTCTCGGTATACATGTCCATTTTGAACAGTAGGGTTTCAACCGCTTCACTGCGGAGATAAATTTAACACCATGCATCCCACTGCAACTACCGTCTTTGGATAGGGTGGCTCCCAAGTACTTGAAGCTATTGACCTCTTCTAGCTTTTGGCCATTCATGTGAATGTTGCTGCTGCTGTCGCTTGTGGTGTTGATCATCACTTTGCTTTTATCCGTACTGATCTCCATGCCATAAGACCCTGCGCTACTTGAAAGTTTGTCTGTCAGGTTTTGGAGCTCACTATTGCTGCCTGCCATGAGGTCAATGTCGTCTGCGAATCGAAGATTGCACAGGGATCTGCCACCAATAGAGATTGAAGTATGGTGGTCGTGGAGGGTTTCCTGCATGATCTTCTCCAGGAATATGTTGAAAAGGACAGGAGAGAGCATAGCAGGTAGTTGCATAGCAGAGATCCGTATCAGGATAGGTACAGCAACATCCGCAATGGCCAGGCTGGACAGGATATGGCGAAGTAACTCCATCAGCTTCACCATCAAGTACAGGCTTTACAAGTCCCTCATAGTGTCTATTCTACTCTACGGCTGTGAGACTTGGACACTGCTTGCAGACTCAGAAAAGAAAATCCAGGCCTTTGAGAACAAGTGCCTGAGGAAGTTGCTCCGCATCTCGTACCGCGAGCACAAGACCAACGAATATGTACGGAGCATCGTCACTTCCCTGGTGGGCCCACATGAACCCCTTCTGGCAACCGTGAAACGGCGCAAGCTTGCTTGGTTTGGCCACGTGACCCGACACAACACCTTGTCCAAGACTATCCTCCAAGGCACTCTCGAAGGAAGTCGTCGGCGAGGTCGTCAGAGAAAGAGTTGGGTCGCAAACATAAAAGAATGGACCGAACTCGAGATGTCAGACTTGCTTGCCACCGCCCAAAATAGAACTCAGTGGAGAGCACTGTCTGTTGCTGCTGCCTTTCAGTCCCCCCAACGCCCAGTTCGGGCAAGGGACTGATGATGATGATGATGATGATCCCACTGCAAGAGGTATAGATCCTCATGAGCCGCCGCAGTTGCGGGGGCTCATGAGGATCTATGCCTCTTACTGACGGTTGGACGTTCGGGGCCGTTTTGTGCTGAATTAGGAATTATTTGTTTAAGCAATGTGCGTCCATAAAGGGGTTAACGCGAAATTTATTAAATAATCAATTGTGCTGGAATGGTCCTTTTTAAGCGAGTGTGTGTGTATGTGTGTGTGTTTGTGTGTGTGTGTGTGTGTGTGTGTGTTTGTGTGTGTGTTTGTGTGTGTGTGTGTGTGTGTGTGTGTGTGTGTGTGTGTGTGTGTGTGTGTGTGTGTGTGTGTGTGTGTGTGTGTGTGTGTGTGTGATTTTCTCTGCATTTTACACGCTTGGCAGTCATTATTTTGTTTTTAATAACAGACAGTCAGCCGTGAAATGCCTGCCTCTGATCTCACCCAGATCCTGAGATTTACATTGGAGATAATAACCCAATGCGCAAGAGGCCATCGGGCCGTGCGCGGGCCAACGGCGGCCGACGTCGGCCCGATGGATTTTGCGCATTGGGAACGTGTCTTACATACAGCTGTTGGCCACAGTCAAAGCACCACTAGGATCGTTTCTAGATTTGAGAAATACTTGGGTGTGATTCTTCAACGAAATAATTAACTTGGAGTACAATTATACTTTTTGAAAAAATCAGTAGATCTTCATAGTTATGTAGTATTGGCGGACGAATAACACCAAGGTAGATCAGTGCTGCTGCTTGTCCCAAGTGAACTGGCCCGTGAAGAACAATTGAAAATATTCAGAGACTGTGTATCGATGTGTTTGTATGTGTGTGCGCGCGCGTGTGTGTGTATGTGTATGTGTGTGTGTGCCTGATTTTCAAATGAAAGACTTCGATCCTAGAAAACTGAGCTTATCGACTGAGGGAAAATGGTTGACTAAAAATTGGCGTACAAGCTGTTGGAAGAATGACTGAACGGTAGCCGCCTAATGGTGAATAGGCGCACGCAAAACCCAGGATGTCTTCCTTCTTCTTAGTATGCTGAGTAGAACGGCCGCTACCTGGTGACAATCTAAGTTCGTCGCAGACTGTATCTTTATGAGAAACAGTCCACTCAATGCTACACCGCGATACAGAAAAACGAACTAATTTCTTCGACACGAAGGCCTAAGTTACACACACAAAAACGAGACAGACACAGAGGTATAAGAACAGTTAAGTTATACGTAGTGAGGCACCGATTCTCATGTCAGTGCGTCTGCAGTTGCAAGCGTTCCCGCTTGAGCATCTGTGTCTCTGCGCATCCTTTAGAAGATTAACACATTCTGCTCCAGGACTGAAATCCACAAATTTGGAAGTTGCCCCCTGAAGACTGTATTATACTTCTGTGCGTGCATGCGTGCGTGCGTGTGTGTGTGTGTGTGTGTGTGTGTGTGTGTGTGTGTGTGTGTGTGTGTGTGTGTGTGTGTGTGTGTGTGTGTGTGTGTGTGCTTGCATGCGTAGGTGCGTGTATGTTTTCGTGTATGTGTTCGTGTGTGTATGTTTGTGTGCGTGCAGGTATCTGTGCCGTACATGCGCTTGCTTGTGTGGCCATAGACGTGTGAATGTAGACAGCAGTGCCATATGAAGTAAAATTGTCACACTTGCATGCTGTGTATCAGGTGTTCTGTTTTTCGACATATGAAAGACCCTCGTCTTAATCCGTGATTCGTGATAAACTGTTGTGAAAAAAGAAAAAAATCGCCAAGCCTCAATTCTTAAATTTCGTAGTCGACACAAACGAAGTCACTATGCGCAAAAAGTCATCTTCACAGCCGTGCGTGGGCCAACGGCGGCCCGATGGTCTTTTGCGCACTGATGACCTTATGGAGCCGTGAGAGTAATCCCCCGTGCACCCCGTCTAGAAACATTAGGACACTTTAACTCTCTCCACACCTGCCTACTCTTCCCCCCGTTCCCGCGTAATTACCGCATTTACGTACCCGGCACGTCGTCAACATTCTCTTAACTCATTGTACCCCAGACACACCACAGCAAGATAAGGATCGACCATGATAGTTCAAGGGTGATCGGCCAGAATAGCTTGGCGCCTATGGGCGCCAAGCTATTCTGGCATCACCCTTGAACTATCATAGTCGATCTGCGTCCTGCACTCCAATGCAGTCTTCAGAACACAAGGGCAAAATTTGGGGATTTTGGTGTTGGGGTAGGATGAGTTAACCCCGAAACTGTCAGGGCATGTCGAGCGCTAGGAAGCTGCAAGAGATAAAGCCTCATGTTCTTTGTGTCTATTTTTGATTCCAGTAAGTTTATGTTCTTCAATCGAATGTCGGAAAATCCGTCATGGCTGGCATTGTTGGGGTTAATGGCCGCACTGTTTTAATGGACGACATAAAAAAATGAAACGACACCTCGAGCAGATGGTATTTATGGCAGATGGTTTCGTATTAATATCAAATATCTCCCCATTGTTCGTTCATTCATTCATTCATAATCTAGAAATCCTTGTCTAATGCGTAGAAATAACCCAGTGCGCAAAGGCCATCGGGCCGACGTCGGGAGCTGTCGGCCCGCGCACGACCGTGCGCCGGTTAACGGCGGCCGACGTCAGCCTGATGGCCTTTTGCGCACTGGGCAAGGATACAGCACAGTGCACGTTGGAGAAGCTTCTGTGTTGTTTTAGGGTACCATGTGTCGCAGTTGCCATGGGCTTTTGCGGATCTAAGCCTTTTCCTGACATAACTTTGTATCCAGGTATCTTGGAAGGATACAGGTTTCTTTGGCGTTGGATTAACAAAACAAACAAACAAACACACACACACACACACACACACACACACAAAATAATAAAAATAATACCGTTATTATATAGGCGCTTTTTCTCAATTTTGGGGAAATCGACTCAAAGCGCCGCGCCTGAAACCCAACACACACACTCACGAAACAGACACGGATTTACGCCATTTAAGACAAACACAGTACAAGACAAACGAAGGGCCAGTCAGCTACTGAAGTTACAGAGATTTTTGATCGCTTGTATTTGAAATTTGTAAAGTGGCCTGAGACCGGTACCAAAGTGTGGGGGGTGGAAGAACCGGAGTACCCGGAGAAAGAACCCCCGACGGTCCGCCGACACACACACACACACACACACACACACACACACACACACACACACACACTGGAACAGAAGTTGGTTGAAATTATTAGTGAAAAAGGAAAATCGTCACGTTTGTCACACACGAAGTAAAACTACGAAAATTTGTTTCGTATCTAGCAAATGTAATATTCATGTGCTGGTTATTCTCTTTGCTAGAGGTTTTAATGTACAGTGTTGTTGTTTTTTCATGCAGAAACAGAAACAATTGTCTGCGTCCGTTTCAGGAGAGCGTCGTCCCAATGCGCTAAAGGCCATCGGGCCGACGTCGGCCCGATGGCCTTTTGCGCATTGGGGTAACCACTTATAGTTATTGTTCAGGACATCCACATTTTCAAACAAGCAATTCAATCGAGGATGTTGGTTTACCATGTTTATGCATTTTGCTGATTCTTTTGGAGAAACAGTCCTATACAATAATCGCAGAAAGGAAACATCAATTTTAAAGTTACTGGTTAGAAATAACTGGTTCCACAGTCCTTGCGTCAGTCTAGGTGTCTTTTGGAACGGTTATGGGCGTTCCGAAGACACTGAGACAAACGCAGTTGAGGGTTTTAAACCGGTGATTTTGTTTTGCATATGTATGTACACGTATAATTAAACGATTTTTCTTTTAGAGGGGAGGGGGTGGGGGAAAGGGGGGAGGAGGGGGGATGATATCGAAAAGACAGCAAGGAAGCAAAAGAGGCTGGGCTCAAAATGACTGTCCTCTCCGCCTGAGAACGACTTCCTTCAGGTCTAAAAGACTTCCTTCCGGCGCTGAGGGCAGAGAGCCGTGTACTGGAAGCACATTTCCAGCAATGCGAAGTATCGTGTATCGACCATTTGGCTGGCGGTAGCGGCTTTTGTCATCCGGAAGACGGGATTTAAAACACCACTCAACTGCAAGAAGCATAGATCATCATGACCCCCCCCCCCAGTCGCAAATAGGGGGGGGGGGTCATGAAGATCTGTGCCTCTTGCTGAAGTCACTCATCCCTGCGATTCTCACGCACAAAAGTCACTTGCTGGCAATTGTATGTGACGCTTTTGATGATTTCATTCGTGATTACTGGCCGTGAAGGAGTTAAGAAAGAAAACAAAAGATGACAAAGAAGAAAACGGGAAACTCACGCTTCACCAATTTTCACACAAGATTTCTGTTACGTGGTTGCCGTAGTTGTAGTATGATGCAATCAAACCAGACGCAAGCACGTAGGGTGCTTGTAAAGAAACTTCACTCAGCTGCAACTCGTCACACGTGGCACAAGGTTGTAGACCACACTGGAGTAACAGTTCCAACAATATTTTATTGAAGCGATGGCAGTCTCAGCAAAATGCATCCACAAATGCACCAACACTGATACACCGTCTCCTCTACAATGCATCAACACTTTTGGCACACTGCGTCTCTCATGTACACACATATTTCCTAACTTGCTCTTTTATACTATTACAGATTTCCAGAACAATCCAGAAAATTCACACAACACAACCAATCAGAAAAGAAAACGTAACCAAAACTTATTAATATTTATTAAAAAGAACACTCTAGAACTAACTACAGCTTTCGACTAACATCTAGGACGAAATGTAGCCAACAACTTTGACGTCATAATTGAGGTCACTAGAATAATCACGCCTTTTCTAGAACGTTCTAGGTCAAACGAGGTCGGACTACAGCAGAACTGTAAAGAAAAGACGCGTCATTTTAGCTAAACAACAGAAATCGATCACAATTCTGAAGCAAAAGAAAATGAATCCTACTAAAAAGGCACGTAATTCATCCAACAATAACTCAAATGAATATCGGATCTTTCCAATGATTAACACACAAATGCTCTCAAATTCTAACACAACCACAAACGTAACAATTTCACTTTCCTCACGATACTGTGCTAATGCAAAATTTGAGCTGCTCGGCGACTGGTTAGTTAGTTATTTGGGTTTAACGCCGAGCAGGCGACTAAGGCCATCTCACGGCGGTGCTCGGCGACTGGCCCGCAGGGCACTGGAGTTAGCGGGTTAACCTGGCAGCTGCCCGCATCATCACCCTCTTAACCCCAGGCACATGTAGGTGTCTTAACCTCTTAGCCAGCCGCCAGTTGTCGCTGACTGTGTTGCTGCAATATTCGTGAATTCAGCGCCAAAGCGCCCCGGCCGTCCCACAGGAACATGCACTCAAAGTGGTGTCAGCAAGAGGCATCGATCCTCATGAGCCCCCGCGATAGCGGGGGCTCATGAGGATCCATGCCTCTTGCAGCTGGATCGTGTTCTCTGTACACGCATCTCGGCAGTGAAGGGGTTAAACTGATCCGTCTTCTGCCATTAATTCAGCACACACTCTTAAGTCCTCATGCTCTTGTAAAACCTGAGATTCCCGAAAAAAAGTAAGCCTCCTCCTGCAGCTGCCCACCATTATCCCCAGCAGCAAAAGCGTCTTCGGGCCCACGGCTGCCGCGGTGGGCCCGCGCACAGTCGTGTGCGGGCCCACTGCCGCCATCGTGGTCCCGGGGGCCTTTGCTTACTGGGATAGCTTTAAAGAGCCGTGACGTGTGGATTTCAACAATGTCCACTGGCATTGGAGAATACCTTGACTTATTAATATCATCTCGAAATGACAAAACTAAGAAATGAACCCAATACCTTTTTCTGGACATCTTTGAACCGCTTAATAAACATAACTATAAATCAACAAATAAGGAAGCGTGCTTTGCAAGGACAAACAGCTTACTCGTTTTTCAGTTAACACAAGTTTTAAAAAATAGCACACAAAAATACCCTAGAATTCTGGCCAGTCATCGAATGGGAGGATGGATATAACTTTCAGTCTGGTCACGTGAATTATACGGAGCAGACCCATTTGAATGTGTGTTGGAAATTATCGTAGGCTAAACAACAGAGTCGCGTCCCCTTGTACACCGACGAATTATTCAAGGAACTGAACTGGTCCAACAGTGGGTCTTCGGACCGCAAGACGACGGTTTTTAATTCTCTGTACTGACTTGCTTCGGGTTACATTCGTGCTATTTTCGTCCTCTGAGGCTGGTTATTAGAACTCCGCTCTTCAGATTTCGTTGCATCGGTCTGATAAGCATCTTCTGTGGACCACGATGTAACCCGCGCAATAACAGACAGATCAAAGACTCAATTACATGTGCGTCTGATTCGTAGAAGCCTAGTTTGAATTTTGTGAGCTGAACTGCAGATATAATTTTCATGTACCTTTTAACCTGTTCACTGCCGAGAAAAACTGAATGTCACTCAGAGGTATAGATCCTCATGAGCCCCCTCTGGCCTCGTGCCCACACGGTATATCTGTCACAAGACAAACCGCTGACAAAACCGTACCATTCAAAACCCTCTGTGTGAACCCTATGGGTGAGCATAGAGTTTCATCACAATGTTGAATTTACAGTGATTTATGAAACACAAACTGCCTCCACTGCAAAGCAGTACAGGCGCTAGGCCATTAGTTGCCTTTTTTAAGGAGCGGGGGAGGGAGTATTGGGGGGGGGGGGGAGAAGGGTAGGGGGCGCCGGGGACAGGGAAATCGTGAAAAGTATTATCCCAATGAGCCAAAGGCCATCGGGCCGACGTCGGCCTTGGCGCTTTGGGACGACACTTTCCTATGTGTCAAGTAAATGCCACGACGCGTATCAATCGTATCAATTCGCACATCCTCCGATCAACCTGCAAGAGACATAAAGTCACCTGAGCCTCTGTTCCTACAAGGGCCCATGAGATTCGATGTGGCTTGTTGGTAGAGATTTGGTTCCGTTGGTTTCACCTGGGGTTTAGTGCTCGGATAATTGCTGTGTCAGACCAGATTTAGAGAAAACCTCTAAGACATGGAGTGAATTACCGCTACTTCCTCCTGTCCGCAAGCTTGATTCATTACACCCTGAACGCCCAGTAACCTCCTCTGTAAGCAGAACACAGAGTCAGACTGCCTCGTCAAGAAGCATAGATCAGCATGAGCCCCTGCAGTTGCCGTTTCAGATGGACAGGATTGTCTTCAGACAGTCCTACTCTCCTGACCTGATACGATCTAAACATAACGTACTCGGCCTATAAGGCACAGTGACCTGCCCGCAAACCTCCTGTGTACGCCCAGAGAATGCAAAATGTGATCTTGGGGAAACTGACTTGTACTTGGTGACCCGGAAGTCAAAGCCTTGTTTTTTTCTCCATACACATCACTTATAAATGAAGTTATGAAGAAAAAACGCGTTGACTGTTTGTTTCAGCAAACTCTTCCTTTCCGAAAGCAGCAAAACATTACCTACGTGTGACAGTTTCCTTTCCTGCATTGCATAAGTGAAGTGACATATTTCGTTATTTGTTATTGTTAAAAACATCACGCGGAAGTGACCTGGCATTCTGTCAGTCGTTGTGTTGAATGAATGATGTAACTTGATTTGGCCAAGCGACTCACCGTTGCGCAGACCTTTCCGTAGGTGGATCTCCGATGGAGATGAGCACAGAGTCAGCTCGGTTCAGCAGGAGGCATAAGATCTTCATGAGCCCGCGCTCATGAGGATTTATGCCTCTTGCAAATGTACTGAGTTGGCTTTTGATGGCGTTATCTCCACGCTCCTGTAACTGATAGTAGCCCAAACCATCTGCTGTGTTCGACTGACCACACGATTAAGGTTTGACCCGAGGGAACACACACCAAGCGCAGCTATGACGACTAAAATCGTCCATGTAATCCTGTTAACCCTTTCAAAATCGTGCTGTCTTCGTTAACCCATTCAACCCCAAGGCCGCATTTTCCAAATTTGGGAGGTGACATCTGAAGACTTATGTACCAGTTGCTAGGAGTCGTTTTGCCCTTGACAATTCAAGGGTCGTGCCAGATGAGCTTGGCGCCTAAAGGCGCCAAGCTCATTTGGCACTACACTTGACTTATCGCGGTCAATCCATATCCTGCTGTAGGGCGTTGAGGGGGTGGGGGGGGGGGGGAAGAGAGTGTGTGTGTATGAAACTTTGTTATAGCATTTTAAAGAATCATGTTATGGGCCGTGGGGGGTTGTGGAGCTGGAAACCCTTCCCCCACCCCCACACCCACCCACCCATCCACCCAAAAAACATTAAATGAAATTAAAAATAAAAAAATCCCTTGGTTGTGCCCCGAAATCAATGTAACAGCTTTTTTTGGTCACCGCGGACGCATAGTTAGTTTAAACTAGTAGTTAACTGAATAATGGAGCAAAATAATAATGCAGAAACAGCTAGGTAAACAATGATTAAGAAAATAAAATGTACTCGTTGTTTTTTCATATCGTTTTATGTATCATGGTAACCTACATTCCCAGTCAGCAAAGGACCGAGGGCCGAAGTCGGCCGTATTGGGCCCGCGCAAAGCTGTGCGGTGGCACACTGCGACCGACTTCAGCTCAAAGGTCTTTTTCTCACTGGCTATGCAATCTTAACCAAACACGTGACTGTAAAGCGTGTAAAATGCAGAGTACATCCCAACTAAGACAGAAACACGCTTTGAGAGTCAGTTGTGTTGTATGAGTCGTTTGACGTCGGAGCGCACAACGTGTTTTTTTTTTTTTTTTTTTTTTGCAAATATCTCCACAAACAACGACTTTTCTATATCAATCTTAGAACAAATATTATTCAGTGGCAGTTGCCCTAATACGATTTACTTTTAAGAATATCAAACAATGTGTCAGTGTTGCTGTACTGTCGTAAAACTTCGGATTTGTTTTTCATGAAATGACTGAGTTTACATCCCTAAATGTGCCCCGGATATATTCAGCACAGTATTTAAAAATTCCATTTTTTCACGTGAATTGGCCAAGTTTTTAAGTCCCTTCTATTAATAGAAGGGACATTTTAGGACGGGTCGCGGTGGGGAAAATGTAATAGCATGTCCATGATGTCAAGCTACATGTATCGGCAGATCTATCGTTTTTTCTTCACTTAGTTTTAATGCTTTGGGCGGCGGGTAGTTCTTTTCCTCGAAAACCAACGAAAACCCCCAAAAAGTAAAAGAAAAAAACAACAACAAACAACCGAAATTTTCCTCGAAAAATCAACGAAAAAAACACAAACACTAACGAAATCCAACTAAAATCCCCGAAGAGACAAAAACAACCGAAATCGTCTTTTTCTCGTGGGGTGTTTCGTTAGTTTTTGTTGCTTTCCGGGGTGTTTTCGAGGAAAGGAAGTACCGTGGGCGATTGACCGCATGCATTTTGCTTAATTATGTATTTTCCATCACATATAATATACTGTAGCGGACACAAGCTGCAGTACTATATAACTTGTGAGCAGAGAGTGCATTTGAAGTAAATGATGAAAGCCCTTAATCAAATTACAATTAGTCAGCCTGCAATTAGTACTAATATTTTAATAGCACTGGTTTTGGATTATATTATAATTTGATATTATAATAATAATTTAATATTATTAACATTATAATAATTTAACCCAAGAAATAAATCTTTCTCAAAACATTGTCCATAATTGTAAAAGATATTATTAATATATTTCTGATTCCTGATTCTGAAATGGTACCTGCTGAAAGCAAACAATAAAAAAAAAAAAAAAGTCAGATTATCAGCTATATTATTATAACTATTACTACTGCAACCATACAGAAAGCATTTAAATAAAGGTAATGTGGAAAGCGAACACTGCTCCGCATTGTACATGGTTGACAGGACCTCAAAAGGAAGAAATCTTAATCTTCATTTGCACTGTATGATCGCTCAAAGAAATGCGAGCACAAGTTCCAATAAATAGTAGAGACTATTGTATGTATTTTTTCCAATATTGCGACCTAATGAGACTAGAATGAGTGGGGTACTGTAATGTAGTATTCAAAGTGTGTTGTAAAAAAAACAAGAATGCTTATAATATGACCAGTTACTGTCTATAACTAGCTGAACAAGCGCCGTACGTGCGTATGTATGTAGGTATGTATGTTTGTGTGTGAATATTATGTAAAAAAAGAGAATCTCCGATATTTCTGAGGATCTATGCCTCTTGTAGATTTTTGGAGCGCGCGCGCATGCACGATCTAACACGCACACACACATCGACGCGCTTTCAGAAGAGCATGCAGGTGACCCGTGTACTTAGTATATCATGTAGCTAGGAAAAGTAAACCTGCTTTCACACAAATTATAGCAAGACTGAAATTGTACCATGAAGTTCTAGTTTTGTCACCATTTTCTGAAGCCTATGAAGCGAAAGTGAAACTCATATCACGTGAAATATAAAATTACGTAAAAACTAAAACTTACGTCATGACAAATGACGTTTGACAAATCAATGACGCGTATGTCCTGCGCCCCTTTTAGAGCTCACTGACGCATTGGCAGATCAGCGAGTCTTTTTCAATAGGAGATATTTCAACATCAGAATCAGGTTACATGCAAAAGGTAGAGACCATTGACAGCGAGGACAGCTCTCATATAGAAGGGACTTTGTGGGTTATGGTTCATCCCATCTTGTTAAACCTGAAGCAGCGCAGGCCTACACGAAGTCTGCATGCTTGGCCTCGATATTGAAATCTGCCGGGGCTCTATTTCGGGTATTGAAAATGGCTTGTTCTTCTTTTCACCAAATCTTTACAACTATACAGCAAAAACAACACATCATAGAAGTTCAGTTAAAAAAAAATAAAAAATAAAAAATAAATAAAAATGCACATTAGGTCAACTGGCACTAAAAAATATTTGTTCGTAACCCATTGAGCCCTGACGCACTACAGCAGGAGATGGGTCGACCATGATAATTCAAGGGTAGTGCCAGATTAGCTTGGCGCCGACAGGCGCCAAGCTAATCTGGCACTGCCCTTGAATTATCATGGTCGATCCATCACCTGCAACTGGTGCATAGTCATTAGATGACACCTCCAAAATTTGGGAAATACCCCCCGTCGGGCTAAATGAGTTAAAGTAGACCAGAAAACTGTTTCTTTGCGCAGATATTGGGGGGAAAAAATCGTTGTGCGCTAAGTTGTCAAGCGGCCTATAACATTTGTGACAGAGAACTGAAAGGGGGCGGGTGTGAGAGAAAGGGTGTGGTGATGGGGTTGGGTGGGGGGGGGGGGGGGAAGAGAGGACGGGGATGACCTAAAATCGTGTTGCGTGATGGCTGCCATTCGACCACCATTCAGCCACACTGGTTGTCTCTCTCTCGGTTCCCTGCGCTGAACGGCGGAGCGAATAGAGGGAGGCAACCGGTGTGCTATTCAGCATGACCACTTCCGTCTATCTGTTAACCCCTTAACTACCGAGAAAGAAATGAACACGCTCCAACCGCAAGAGATGTAGATCCGCATGAGCCGCTGCAGTTGCAGGTGGTCATGATGTTCTATGTCTCTTGCTGACAAGTTTGTGTTCATGTTCCTTGGACAATTGATTGATTGGTTGATTGATTGATTGATTGGTTGGTTGGTTACTTGGTTGGCTGGTTGATTGATTGATTGATTGATTGATTGATTCATTCATTCATTCATTCATTCATTCATTCATTCATTGATTTTATTGTATTGCTTTTCTGTGCGGAAAGACGCTACATAAAATAGTGTATTATTATTATTATCATCATCATCATCATCAACATCATCATCTCATCATCATAATCATTATCATTATCATCATTCTTATTAATATAATCATCATCATTGTCAATATTATCATCATGTGATGTGAGACAATGCCTCAGCCTCTGCTGCTTATTTTATTTTTCAGAGGAAGTCGGAATGCCCGGGCTCGTGTTCCACGTTACTGACGTATCAGAGGACTCACAACTCTAACGGTAAGCTGATCCTTTTTTTTTTTTTTTTTCTTTTTCTTTTTCTTTTGTACCGCACTGAAAATGCGGCAGACTTTGAAATGGGGCTGGTCGGAGCGCGTTCCGGAGAATGCACGTGATGTTTTGAGCGGGCGGACCACGCATTCTGGCAAAGAAGTAACAAGATAAAAATGACGTCACGTCTAGCTACGCAAACCTTGCTAGAGCACGTACATTTGACGCCAACCGCTGTGTGTGTGTGTGCGCGCGCGCGTGTGTGTGCGTGTGCGTGCGTGCGTGCGAGCGTGCGAACATGTGTGTGTGTGTGTGTGTGTGTGTGTGTGTGTGTGTGTGTGTGTGTGTGTGTGTGTGTGTGTGTGTGTGTGTGTGTGTGTGTGTGTGTGTGTGTGCGTGTGACAGCAATTAAAGCCCACATGGACACATTAGCTTGAAACTTTAAGATATTTTTCCCTACGTGAATTCTCCCAAGGTAGTTTGTTGTTTGTTGGTTGTTGTTGGGTTTTTTTTTGTTGTTGTTGTTTGTTTGTTTGTTTGTTTGTTTTGTTTGTTTTTTGTTGTTGTTGTATTTTTTTAATTAGATTACACGTTGACCAAAAGAAAGGGCCATTTCATTAAAACCGGTTGATCCGCATTTGAGTCCGTAATTTTTGTTATTCTACCTAGATACTTTGCATACAGCTAGATTAAAGGAAGATATTGAATAAATTCGTAATCCAGCGTTGTACCTCTTCAACGTTTTGAATAATAATTAATTCATTTTTGCAAGTTTTGAAGCCACGTTATACTCCCATCAAACAGTCAGCACAGGAAGAGGCTGTGTGGGACTAAACAGTCAGCCCTGGAAGAGGTTGTGTGGAAGACACCCTTGCGTGCCTTTCGGATGAGTGACCGTCAAACGTCAAATTCGCCACTCTTGGGACTAGCGATACCATGACTTGAATCTTATAGTGACGCCATTTTGCTGCTCGTGCTATTCTAATGGCGGAAGCGCCGCGTGTCCGTCTTTATTTGTGTGCGCCGATGTGCGGTGTTGATCAGAGGGTGGGTTATGAAGAAGAGGGAAATGGAGCAGCCGGAAGGAAAAGCTTAAAAATATGAATAACTTTGAATGTTCCTAAAAGAGAAATGCATGTGAGCTCCAAACAATACGGCAGACATTGGGATAAAATCCTCATCTTGTTGTCAGTCGTTGCGCCCTGAGCATTCTACCAGCATGGAATGACTGCGCGTCACAAGCGGATGTGCGTCATCATCGTCAAACCCAGTTCAGTCCTTCCTAAATACTATCCTTACTTAGCAGTCCACAAGAAAGTGCTTCTGACATCATGCTCCGAGTAAAATTGCACAACCTGTGGACGCCAGATGTTCACAATACTTAAGTTGACGTCACTGTACCGCGAGTGATGATTTCCTTTCTGAGTACATAGATCTACGATACCTACTTTCAGCACTAAACAAACAGTACGGCGCTTACTCTGAGTAACTGAATGTTCAGCTGCAGCCCGCATTATCTCCGCTATTATTCAATATTGTAAATGTGTGTCCCATAAAATGCAGTTTTAGAAATGTGTAATTAATAACACCAGGATATTTAATAACACCAATATATCTAATAACACCAGGATATTTAACTTATTCAGCCCGACGCCGTATTTCCCACATTTTGGAGGCGTCATCTAATGACTATGCACCAGTTGCAGGAGATGGATCCACCATGATAATTCAAGAGCAGTGCCAGATTAGCTTGGCGCCGACAAGCGCCAAGCTAATCAGGCACTAGTCTTGAATTATCATGGTCGACCCATCTCCTGTTGTAGTGCGTCAGGGCTGAGTGGATTAAAATCACCAATACATTTAATAACACCAGGATACTTTTTTTTTAAAAAAACACTTAATAACACTAATACATTCAATAACACGAATACACTTGTGAAAACATTAATACATTTAATAACACCAAGATACTTATAAACAAGATGAAGATTTCATCCCAAGTCTACCGTATTGTTGGGAGCTCACATGTGTTTTTCTTTTAGGAAATTTTAGAGTTTTTCATATTTTTAAGCTTATCATTCTCATCTTTTTCCTTCCTCTAACCGAACCTATGATTAACACACACCGGCGCACACAAATAAAGACTGACTTTCCGCCATTAGTACGCTCTGTGGGCTCGTGCAGAGACAGGAATTCGGAAGAAGAATAGCACGAGCAGCAAAATGACGTCAATATAAGCTTCACGTCATGGCATCGCTAGTCCCACGACGCCGTGTACACAGTGACGAATTTGATGTTTCACGTCACTCATCCGAACGGCACGCAGCCTCTTCCAAGACTGACTGTGTTCGTCCACACATTCAAAACGTGCAAAAAAATTGAGGATGGTGGAACCTAGATTTACTTTCCATGCACCAAGGGGGTGGAACAATGGGATATGTGATACGCTCCCCTTCGCGGGGGCTTCCATATGCATTGCTTCCAGTCACTTGCTTAGCGCACCCCCTCTTTCCTAGCTTTTTTTGTGCTTTGGCCAAGTGGATGTCTGATCATTGGTCGATCATGCACACTTCTCTCCCCTGACAGTGCTTTTACCTACTTTACTTTGTAACCTTTTTAAAATATTAGCACTGGCAGTCTCCCCTTTTCTTTTACAAAAATAATTAATTATTATTAAAAGCATTGAAGAGATATAAACCTGGCTAACGAACACATCCAATGTCTTTCTCCAAACTAGTTATGTCCAAAATGTCAAGTAAATATGACAACAATTACGGACTCTAATCTGGGTCAACCGACTTTCTATAAACGGTCTTTTATGTCTTCAACGAGACATCCAATTACATGCTCGGAGGCTCTCTTAGCCACCCCTTGGATAACGTATTTCGCCAAGGAGAGTGCACTGCATACATCATATGCTTTGTAAAGCGCTTTGAGCCTGGCAATGGGGATCTAGCGTAAAATAAAAACCCTTTAATAACACAAGCACATTGTAAATATAACACAAATACAGTTAATAACACAAATGTGTTTAACTCTTTCTACCCCAGACACACCACAGCAAGATAAGGATCGACCATGATAGTTCAAGGGTGATGCCAGAATAGCTTGGCGCCTATGGGCGCCAAGCTATTCTGGCATCACCCTTGAACTATCATGGTCGATCTGTGTCCTGCACTAGAGTGCAGTCTTCAGAGGACAACGGCCAAATTTGGGGATTTCGGTGTTGGGGTAGAATGAGTTAACCCCTTCACAGCCAGGGGACGCAGACTGCGTGTCAATTTCAATGAATCCCATCCGCCCAAGGCACATGGACGCCAAGCGGTGTTGATAAGAGGCATAGATCCTCATGAGCCCCCGCAACTGCTGTGGCTCGTGAGGATCTATGTTTCTTGCACCTGGATTATTTTCAGTTTTCTCTACAGTGAAGGGGTTAAGTAACAACCTACCAATGGCGATTCACCCACAGGCACCCACGCGCGCTAACCACATTCGCACCATAAGACTTATTAACACAGTTATAATAATAATAATAATAATACCATTATTATATAGGCGCTTTTTCTAAATTTTTGGGCAAATCGACTCAAAGCGCCGCGAACTGAAACCCAACACGCACACTCACGTAACAGACACGGATTTACGCCATTTAAGACAAACACAGTACAAGACAGACGAAGGGCCAGTTCAGCTACTGAAGTTACAGAGATTTTTGATCGCTTGTATTTGAAATTTGTAAAGTGGCCTGAAACCGGTACCAAAGTGTGGGGGGTGGTGGAATGGGTAGGGGGTGGAAGAACCGGAGTACCCGGAGAAAGAACCCCCGACGGTCAGCCCGAATTAACTGTGACACTTACCAGAGGAGAAAAGTCCGACGCCGGAACCCGTTTTCTAACCTCGCACCTTTGGCATTGGTGGCAGCCGCCTTAACCACTGCGCCACGGACCGCCCCAAATTCATTTCAATGACAGGAAAACATACTGACAGGTAAGGCTGATGGGAGGGTTAACATACAATACAATACAATACAATGCAGTACAATACAATACAATACAATAATACTTTATTAATCCCTCATGGGGAAATGCAATCTCTGCCCATACAACATAATATGGCATCATCGTTCCCTCTTTCAATTAATTAAATAAATTATAACTCAAGTTAAAGAAGTGAACTGTAACAAGCGTATTGGTACTTTTGCAACACTCCTGGCATCAGAAACACTTATATGTTACAGTTTATGCCCCATGTGCTTCTTGCGTCAGCAATGTTGCAATGAATACTGAATTGGCTAGAACTAAAGAACTAAAGAATGTTGACAGAAACTATCTAATGATATTAATGTTGAAAAGGGCAACATCGTTTCCAATGCCAGATTGAACAGATGTCTCTTCTTTTTTAAATTGATTTTGGAAGTTGACATTCGGATCTGAAAGTTGATGAGCTGGGTGAGTGGTGAATATGGTGGAGCAGACTATGCCAGATTCTGTGACCTTGACAGGTGAATGTCCTCTCGCCAACGCGATTATTCGAGATGAGAGACTCGGCATTTGACGCTGCTCAGGTTTATTTATTTTCGTCGCATTTTCCTTCCCCGAGGATCATACGAGGTCTAAAAACGCGAAATCCATTAGCATACTTTCGCTTTTTCTCACCAGCTTTTTTTTCTTCTCTTTTACAACCAGTTAACCCCCTCTGATGCCGAGGGCAAACCGTGGACACGATCCAACTGCATGAGACACAGATCTGCATGTGCCCACGCAGGTGTAGGAGCTCATGAAGACGTGTCTCTTTTCTTAACCATGTCTTCAAGTTCCTTGGACAGATGGATTCCTTTGGAGTTAACCCCTTAACTGCCGGGGCAAGGCGAACGCTACCCCTCTGCAAGAGACATAAATCCTCATGAGCCCCCGCGCATGCGGGGGCTCATGAGGATTTATGTCTCTTGTTAATCCTAGTGTTCTTTACGCCTGGTTTTGGTCCCAATTTCGTGTGCGCTCTTCAAGCGAATGTCGCTCAGTGTGCGATCGTTTCAGGCGCGAAATCCGTGATCATTGGCAGCGGAGGGGTTAATAGGGGGGGGGGGGGGGAGGGGCAAGCTACAAATACACGAAGGACCGAATGACCGAATGGCAATCAAGGCTTTAGCTCATTCAGCCCCGACACACAACAGCAAGACATGGATCGAGCATGCTAGTTCAAGGGCGGTGCCACAATAGCTTGGCGCCCGTAGGCGCCAAGCTATTCTGAGACCACCCTTGATCTATCATGCTCGATCTGTCTCTAGAATTGTAATACAGTCCTTCAGAGGGCAACCGGAAAATCTGGGGATTTCGGTCCTGGGATAGAATGTGTTGACACACCCGCATCCTAACAAACTTTGTCTACTTGAAGATCCTTGAACTTTCTCACGTCTGCCTGCCTGTTTATTAGTGTGTTTGTCTGTGTCAGTATTTGTCTGATGTATTGTTTGGCGGTGTGTGTGTGTGTGTGTGTGTGTGTGTGTGTGTGTGTGTGTGTGTGTGTGGTGTGTGTGCGTGCGTGTGTCTTTTCTATATGTTTGTTTGCCTGTATTTGATCGACTTCCTTTTATGTGGATTATGTATAACCCTTATGGTTGAGGTTATTTTGTATCGGTGTATCAAACTTTTATTTCGGGTAAGATCTAATATTAAGACATATTCCAATGTGAGTGCAGAACTATGATACCTTTCCACTAAAACCCTTCACGGCTGAGGAAAAGTGAACGTTACTGAAATGCAAGAGGAATAAAACCTTATAAGCCCCCGCAACTGCGTATGCTCGTGAAGTTCTGTTTTCTGTTGTTGGGATTGTGGATTTATTGAGGCGTTGAATTTGCCATCACTTGAAAGACATATACATTTGTGTTTGCTGGCATTTATGGGGTTAATGTCGAATATAACAGACCAGCACACACACACACACACACACTGAAGTGTACAGGGCGGCGAGCCCCGTCTCAGCATTGAAAAACACGCGGGGCCGTGCCTAGATGCTCTAGATGTGTAGGACTTTGATCTATGCATGGAGTGTAGGAATTTGAACTGTTAGCTTGTTCGCAAGGGAATTTCGCTCTAAAAATTAGTGCTTTCATGCAGCATTTTAGGTAGATTATTGTAACAACAGACCTACAGTTAACCACTTCTCCGCTAAGGCGCTACAAATGGTGGCTCTGCACAATCATCGACCAGCCACCGCGGCCTCCCCCTGAACACCGGCCTGCCGGCCCAGGCGTGCACACAAACATGAATAGAAGGGCCTACAAGAAGCGTAGATCCTCATGAGCCCCCGCAAATGCGGGGGCTCATGACGGTCTATGCTTCTTGCAACTGAATGTTGTTTGCTGTGCTCTCGACAGTAAAAGGCTTAAACTGTGTCCCTACGGCCTACCCGCAGCCAGCCGATGACTAATGTGTTCGTTTGTTAGAGCAGGAAAGTAAGGGCCCCGTCCTCGTGAGCAAAAGGTCAATGGGCAGACGTCAGACTCAGCTGACCTAGCGAACGGCTGCCGACATCATGGCGATTAACTTTAGAGCACTAGTGTTGAAACGGAGTATGAGGCATAATTAATCTTTTACAATATCCCGCCGTGATACATTTTTGAATAAGTCTGATGGAAAACAGAGAAATCTGGTACATGAAATGTTACACATGGGACAACAATTCGTTAAAATTGTCCTAACAGCTGTTGATGTCAGCATAATGGTTTGTTTGGGTTTTTTTTGGGGGGGGTAATAGTTTCTATTCAGCTTACCAGAACGCGACAGGTCTTCGGGTCCATGTCAGCTATTCATTGTTAGCATTCTGGTCTCGTGACTGTTTTTAATTTAAGTCCACGTCTGGTCGAGAACTTTTTGCTCACCCGACTGGTCACACCTTTTGGTTTCAGCGCCATCTTCGAGGCGTCTATCGACCATAATGTGCTAAAGGGTAGATTCTGAGTGGTTTTCACTCCTGTGACCCCTTGAGTAGCAAGAAAAACATGAACAGGATCCAACTGCAAGAGACACAGATCCTCTGTATACGCCCTTGAGACAGAATTTGCGCTCTGCTGCCGACCCTCGAGTTTACGTATCCCTCTGTCAAACAAAGTCGTTGGTGGGAGGTCATTCAGATACCAGAGCCCAGTTGTTTGGAATGATCTCCCACGCGAACTGAGATACGTGGATTCGAGAGAGGCATTCAAGCGTGCCCTAAAGACCCATATGTTTCTGTCAGCTACAAATGACTTTGTCACACACCGTCATGTTAAGTCATCTCTATCTATTTATAGAGTAGTGGTGTGTGGGTGTGTGTGAATGCCAGTTGAGTCCATGACGTAGCACTTTGATGGCGTACAGAGTGCGTTGTATTTTGTTTTGTACTTTTTGTTAATTCCATTTTGTAATTAGTTATTTTTGTACATTAGTTTTTGTAAGCGCCTAGAGCTCTAATCTGAGGTTAGGCGCTATACAAGTACTCATTATTATTATTATTATTATGTGGCCCAGCAATTGCGTGTCTCATGAGTGTCTCTGCCTCTTGCTGACACCATTTTGAATCCATGTTTCTGAGAACGGCTTGGGCTTTTCCGCTCTGAATTAACGAAAATTGCAGGAACACATTCTGCGTCGTGATGGAGTGAAAGGTGCCAAGCTAATCAGGCACTGTCCTTCAGCCGTAATGATCAGGATGATCAGACAATACGTCTTAAGCCGCGTATCCGGAGGCGGCACGTCTCGAATGAGTTAACTCATTGAACTCCATACCGCATTTCCCAAAATGTAGACGTGTCACTTTTAACAACTTAACTAAATACCGGTTCCAGGATGGGCTTTGAAGCATCATTGTCCAAGGAGTAAAGTATTCACAGTTAGGAACATCAGCTGCACTGAAGGGTTAACCTAATTTATCAAGTCTGAATGTTGTAAAATGAAAGACTTTTCTGCTCTTTTTCTCATTTGTACGCTGGGGAGTTCCACCGACACGTAGTAGGCCACGGAACACAGTGCCGTTTCCGTACTGTCCAGTCTCTTAGCCTTAGTCAGTCCCAGTCATCCCCTAATTTTTCAATTCCCTGAAAAACATTACCGCCTACAAGCTGCACATTTGCCATGCACAAAAATAATATATATATAAAAAAAAAACAGCAGATCACCCGTCTCATTTCTTGGCTATGAAACTGGTTCCTTACCAACCCCACACCCAAGCACAGCTGAAATCAGCGTGCCCCTCAAATCACTACGTCAACGGCAACTCAACATAGACCCATAATTGTCCACTGGATAAGCTCGGGTTGGTATGAATCAAAGCACCAAACATGTCTCCTCTCATCTAACCAGACATTTCCAACAAATTCCAACATTCAGCCCTACTACAAATTTTCAAACAAGGCAAAAATTATTTTTTATAAACACCGGTCCTCTTACTGCCTGAACTGCCTAATTTAAATATATAACATGACCAGTAGACCTGTGTCACGACCCCCGCTTCCGGGGCGCGAGCTATGAGTCCTACCACTCGAGACACACCCGACCCACACTAACACGAACCTAACACAAACACCAGGGGAACAATGACGACGACATTTATTACATATAACCCTAACAACCAACTATTCTCACTCAATCCTAACCACGCATTCACCCATCACATTCACACTCACACACGTCCAAACTCCCCACCCCGAATATCCGTTATACACAATACTAAATAACAACAAATATATAACAAACAATTATCCCTAATAAAATTTAAAAAACTAAGAAAACTAATATATGATAAACAAATATCCTTAATGAAAATATAAAAGAAAACTGAGGCTGTAAAGCTTAAATCCTAAGCCACCGGACCCGACGGAAGCACAAGCGTCAAGCGCTAACGCCAGTTATATAGACCAACCTCTTTGCTGCCGCGAAGAGTCCCTCACAGCACGTGGCTCCTTAAATAACACAGTATTTCAAATAGCACAATATCAAATATACGATGAACCAAATATGCTTACTAAAACACAAATGAAGATCGAGAAATATGAATATAGTTCGCAAGCTACAGAATCTCCCCAGCGGGAGCACGAACGACAAGTTCGAATTAAACTAATGCTTTCGCAAACTAGACATTCGCAGCACAAGGCTCCTTTAACTAACACGTTTCAGAATAAACAATATCACGTATACAAATGGAGCAAATATCCTTAATATAACACGACTGAAAGTTGAACAAACTCAATATATTTCACGTCACTGGACCTTCTTACCGGAAGCACAACCTTTAAGCTCAGCTCAGCTCGCCGCTCTTGCTTCCGTAATAAGGCCCTCCGTAACACAGGCTGCTTTTAAATAATACAATATCTCAAAAACTTTCCGTCACCGTGACAAAGCGCCTCTCACAACATTGTCACTACGAGGAGATGAAATAAATCTCACAACGTTCTTTACGAGATTATAAACAAGCAAAAATTCACTTAAATAGCTTAGAAATGATTAAATGGGCCGACCCGACCCGACCTGACTAAACACGGGCGTGCCGCGACACTCGCAAGAGCACCCAGGTCCTGTGCCGTAGCCCCACAAGGCGGAGTGACACAGTCAGCCTCCACTGTCAGTACCACAGCACGGTGGCATACTTAGCCGGTTAGTTCTTTAAGTTTTAGGCCGTTGGATTTGGACCATTGGATTAGGATGCACTAAAACACAGGTAATAAATAACTAACAAAAGAAACAAGATAATCACATCACCCTTCCCGCAACTTTAATTGCCGTCTTTTATAATCCCTTCACCTCTCTCCCGCAACAATAAATTCAACCTCAACAGAATACATATTTACACGTCACCCCATGACTCGCTTCCGAATTCACCCTCCGACGCTAAATACAAAATACAACAGATGGCATTCACTTCTACATTCTACTCTTACACTTGCCCCCCCCCCCCCCCCCCCCAATACACGCTAACCAAAATAATAATAACAGAACAAGCAAACACAAACAAACCCCCCGAGCAAATGGCCACTAAAGAATTGTTGCGTGTATTTACTGCCATCCGTGAAGATGCCCCGGCTAGGACGCAGACAAACAATGACAAGACAAGCCAGGGGTTAAGTCGTCGCAGCTCTCCTTCTCTTCTCCTTCTACGGACACCGGCTCCGGGACGACCGAAAACCGTATCGCAGGGCCTATACAAAAGACCGACAGAGCTGCTTGCGGCCTTCAGCAAATGGCGAACCACGCCTGAAAGACCACCCTAGGAAACTGCTGATAAAACGACTGACTCGTTTGCAGTTGGAAAAGCGACTGTCTAACAATTTGGATAACGTTAGGTTAGCTAAAAAACGCTCAGTAAATCACGTGATTGACCAACACGTGAAACAATAACTCTCTCCCCCCCCCCCCCGCCCCCCCCCCCCCCCCCCCCCTGATCACGCAGACCGAGCGATCACGTGCGCCACGCCGTCCACCAATCTTCTCGCACGGCAGCAAATACTCGTGTACAGGCCAAATACCCCACTAAACTACCCGTACGTCCGGTGACTATCTAAATCCTGTCACCCCTCTAAACTTACTCCCCTACAAAATTAGACGAAAAAAAAACGTGTGGTGACAGCCCGTTAGGGGAGTGGAAAACCTCTGTTACATGTGACTAGTAAAATGGATTATGAAAAGGATGGATAGCTGTACCCAATGCGCAAAAGGCCATCGGGCGACGTCGGCCCGACGGCCTTTTGCGCATTGGGTAATCGATGCAAGAAGACTTTGAGAACCCGTTGTATTAGCAAATTTTAGCAAGCAAAAGCCCGCCCCTGGAGCAGATCGCTAATGTCAGTTAGGCCGTGCGTGAGAAAATGAACTCTTTCTTGTTACACCCCAAGGTGTGGCACGCCCCAGCCTGTGCACAAGAACCTTTCCGTTTTCGAGTAGTCTCGTAATGGAGGCATGCCCCTTAGTGCTTGGTTGATCATTTGGGACGGCGCCATTTACAAACTGAAGTACAAATCTTGATCTAGATCTGGAAAATTAATTACCGTTTAAATGGATCTTAGTTACAGAAAGCTGTCTCAATTTAGCGGTAAGCACTGAAAAATCCGCAAAAGGCGCACATTCTGAAAGTCCGAATTGACGTCATAACGAAAAATAAAAACATTACGTGGGCACTTTCTGTTTCTTTCAAACAAACTGACCTTTAAAACGATCATATCTGCACCACATGTTTTAAAAATATTTTTCACGTAATCAATCAGTCCCTACGTCTGCACATCGCGACACCCAAGTATTTCCACTGGTCACGTGATGAATTCGAGACCGGAAGACCTTGTGTGCACGAGCTGGGGCGTGCCACAGCTTGGGGTGTAACATTTCTTCCTTCCCAACTCAGTCCTGTCCTCATTACCGTCGGATAATCAGCGTGAGGTCTGGTAGGGAATCTTTTTTCCCAGACTCAGTTCAGAAGTTGTGCTTCCGGTACGTCGGTAAGTTGTCTGATCGATCTGTAGTTAAGCAATCTAGCTTACCCTTTCAGAACATGCTGGCCCAGCGTCATAATTAGCTCGATGCTTCAAGTCACCAGAAGGCATTCGGGCCGACGTCGGCCGTGGTTGGCCCGCGCAAACTTGTGTGAGGACTGTCACAATTTATTTTAATCATTATGCAGTATTTTCTTTCGTGGAGAACTTTCGTTCTGGTTGTGTGTTGCGGTTATGGCATGTACTTTTTAGTGACGTCAAGAACATATGACGTAAGATGTGTGTTTGGAACATGTGACGTACGATGTTGGTTTGAAGAGTCACGTCACTGTGAATCGTTTGGAAGACAGTCAGTCAGGAGAGATTTTGCTCTCGAGTTAAAAGTTGTTTTTTTGTGAGGTGTAGTGGGCCGAGAAATGCCGTGTTATGGTCTATGGTAGAATAGACGATTGAGAGCAGAATGCTCAGTACAGTGGTACGTAAAATTTTGTAGTTTAAGAACTACGACTAGTAACCAGATCGACTGATTAGAGTAACGAGTACCGGACCTTGTCCAACGGCCAAGATGGGCAGACAGGCCTGAAACAGTCGAAGGTTTACTTCACGCATCTTTGGGTATGTATTTGTTTATTATATAGCTGATTCGCGTTTGTTAAGTAGTAGATTCGGAAAATGTATTAGTTGTTCGGCTCTAGATCTGAGATTGTATGATATTCGGCGCGCATCGGCGAGTTTGCGGTGTCGTCTGGCGATCGGCGCGCGGCGCGCGGGGATGAATGGAATGATCGAAACGTTTTGTAGAGCCTGTTGATTTCGAAATGAATGATTCGGATCGTGGTGAGAGGTTATGTGTTGTGCGGAAATATGTCGTATTCGTGTGTGTGCATGATATTTCGAATTGACTGTTATTACAATATTTATTCGATGTCGGAAACGATCGGGAATCGGCGACAACGTCCGGAAGCCGTTAACGGTCGTCATCGTTACAGTGTCGTCATTCCGGCGGAAGTAACTTTTTAGCAATGGCGGATTTCTTATGGAGAGATACGTTTTGTATGTGTTATAGATGCTTCCCTCCCCTATCACCAGCTGAGAAGTTGGATTTGTGTATGCTTCATGTGGGAATGTAATTAATCAACGTGGTGTACGAGATAACAAGTTGATCCTGACGGTGTGCGTGTGGAGCTTCGACGTGTCATCGCGAGAGACAGTGCGCCGGATTATTCGACCAGTGGTGTGGCTGAATCAACGAGTAACGACGCTACATTCATCTTTATCCCAACAAGCAGCGACGCTACATTCATCTTTATCCACGGTCGGAGTAATCAAACTGTTTGATCGTTCGAGGATCTAAGCATTAATTAGTGTCAGTTATTATCGACAGAAGGGGAGCTGGGTGGCTCGGTGGTAAAAGCGTTTGCCTCCAGACCAAAAGGTCCCGGGTTCGAATCCAGCTTGGGTCAAAATTTGCTCAGACCCTTTTTCGTTGTCCCCGTCTTTGAAATCACCCTCGTGGTGGACAAAAGACGTTAAGCCCTAAACATTTTTATTATCGACAGACATTGTGGAGATGTGACATCGTAGTGGAACAATAAGTGTAGGATGTGTGGTTAGTGCTGTGAACATTGTACGAATGGTTAAGGGTGTGCGTGAGTTACAGGTGCATGTATGAATTGAGTGAATATTGCGTAGGTTTGTATACGTCTTGTCTATTGTTTGTCGTGCGAATGAGAAGATCAAATCATTAAAATCGAACAAATATCCAAATATTCCGAGTGGTATATATTCTTCCTCCCTGGTGTGACAAGGACCAACAACGGTCGACATCGGCCCGAGGTTCTTGTGTTTAGTTGGCCGTTTACCGAGCTCTTAACTGGACTTGTCTGGACTTTTCGGCGCGGGTCTAAGCCTTTCTAGGCGCCAAGCTAATCGAGAATTAATCTTCAGTGCTATCGACGATCTGGAGAGGCTGGGTTTTTTTGTTTGTTTGTTTGTTTTTGTTGTTGGGTTTTTTGTTTTGTTTTGTTTTGTGTTTGTTTTGTTTCTTTGTTTTTGTTGTTTGTTTGTTTGTTGTTTTTTAAATTTGTTTGTTTGTTGTTGTTGGGTTTTTTTTTTGGGGGGGTGTTTGTTTGTTTGTTGTTATTGTTTTTTGTTTTGTTTTTTAGTTTTGGTGTTTGTTTGGGTTTTTTTGGGGGGAAGGGGGGGGGGGGGTCGGCAGACAGGGTGTCTGGGGCAGACAGTGGGGGGTGGGGGGGGGGAGGAAGGAATGTGAGAGCCCAAGGTCCAGATACTGAACCCAATTAATGAGACTGTTCGCTTCCAGTCCTTCCTTCCCTACGCCAAACGAACAGCTTTTCTGCGTTTTCTCTCATCCGGCAACCCCCTTCCCCGCTTCCAACCCGCATCTTTTGTAGTCCGGGCCACTAACGTCAAAACCAGTGTAGATCGCGGCACTTTCTGCCACAGACAAACAACGAAAAGCCACGTACAGATACCAAATTTGGCAGGGACTGTCTCTTGTGGTTGAACTGTCGTTCTATGAAGATTTTGGGGTTAACCCATCCAGCCCTGACGCACTACAGTAGGAGATGGGTCGACCATGATAATTCAAGGGTAGTGCCAGATTACCCTTGTCGGCGCCAAGCTAATCTGGCACTACCCTTGAATTATCATGGTCGATCCATCTCCTACAAAAGGTGCATAGTCGTTAGATGACGCCTCCAAAAGTTGGAAAATACTTGCGCCGGGTTGAATGAGTTCATGACACTGCAAGAAATCTAAGACAGCGGTTACATTTAATTTGCATCTTTAGCGTCAGGTGCAGAGGAGTACTCAAGGTACTCACGGCACTCCTCGGTCCGTACTCTAGGACAGGAAGACCATTGTTTGTGAAAAGCGAGATTCTCACGGCTGAGTAATACAGTGAACTCTTGCTTTTTCAAACAAGGTGGACATACTGTCGTCTGCCTTTCTGGGCCAGACCCATCTCCCGCCCCGCGCTTCCTCCGGCTCTTCGAAGTCTCGCCTCGTTCGGTTTTTAGAACTCGCCCCTCTATCCCGTATTCTCATCTCCCCCACCCTTAACCCATTACACCCTGAGGCTGATTTGTTTAACTTTGCTTAGTGACTTATGACGGCTACACTACGGATTAGGGGATGGATCAACCATTTTAGTTCAAGGGTGGTGCCGGAATAGCTCAAATTAACTGCAAGCAATAGTGTATCAGGATGAAAAGGGTTAATTCATTCAAGGCGCCCCGCATCAATAGCCGCGGAAGTGTCGCATAGCATTGCCGCAGGCAACACTATACGACACTTCCGCAGCTATTGATGTGGAGCCCCTTGACTGAGTTAATCCCTGTCCCTTCCCAACCCCCAGTTCATCTTTAGTGAGGGCTTTCCAGTAAGCAAAGGTCCTCGCGCAGAGGTCAGCCTGGAGTTTTTTTTGCTTACTGGGTCATCGTTAAACGTCGCCACACGTCCATCGATCTCTTCCTGTCACTTCCTGTCCCCCGACCTGTCCCCCCCCCCCCCCTCTTATTTCATCTTCAGTTAGGTCTTAACGTTCCATCACTGAAAGCAGTATACTCTACGCATCAAAAGAAACCTTACTAAGTTCTGCACATCATATTTTTTAAACGCCTAAGGACGTTTTAATTCAGACAAGCAAAAGGCTTGTTCGTGTGTCTTTACAGTTGCAGGCAGCAATCTTTTCCGCAGTGTCCCATGTACGTTACTACCCTGTAAGCGCGACACCCCAAAAAGTCAAACGTTGCAATGTGAGAATTTCGTTTAAGACGCGATTTATTTCGCGCACATCTGTTTGCTGAAAACTTCTTAAATCTAGTTTCGCATTTTAAGAGGTCGTCATTTTTTCATTTTTCTTCAGAGGGAAGTGTCTTTAATTTTGAAATAAAATTATTTCTATTTCTCACAGGCCCTGGTTAATACCTCACCCTAGTCTATACCTCCCCAGTGTTTACAGCCCCCACCCCCCGGTTCACAGCCCCTTGGTTAATACCTCACGCTGGTCCATACCTCCTAAGGGTTCACAGCCCCCCCCCCTCCCCCCTCTCCCGGTTCACAGCCCCCCTCCCCCCTCTCCCGGTTCACAGGCCCCTGGTTCATACCTCACCTTGGTCCATACCTCCCCAGTGTTCATACCCCCCCCCCCCCCGCCAACCCCCCCCCCCCCCGGTTTACAGGCCCCTGATTCATACTTCACCCTGGTCCACACCTCCCTAGGGTTTACCGCCCCCTGGTCCATACCTCCACAGACTTCACAGCCCCCTGGTCCATACCTCCACAGACTTCACAGCCCCCTGGTCCATACCTCCACAGACTTCACAGCCCCCTGGTCCATACCTCCACAGACTTCACATCCCCCTGGTCCATACCTCCACAGACTTCACAGCCCCTTGGTCCATACCTCCACAGACTTCACAGCCCCCTGGTCCATACCTCCACAGACATCACAGCCCCCTGGTCCATACCTCCACAGACTTCACAGCCCCCTGGTCCATACCTCCACAGACTTCACAGCCCCCTGGTCCATACCTCCACAGACTTCACAGCCCCCTGGTCCATACCTCCACAGACTTCACAGCCCCCTGGTCCATATTTGATCCTGATTCACCTCGAAGTTTCAGTGTCCACTGTTAACCTTTGCTTGCCACGTTCTTTAATCTTTCGCCTTTGACCTTCGTATATGACTGTGAAGTTTGCATTTGACCTTTTCATTCCAAGTTGCATTTGACCTTTTTCGTTTATATGCCAAGTTTGCCTTTTTGGCCTTCATTTCTGATACCCGGACAGTCCAGGTATTTTTAACACTAGGTTTTATTGAGATTCGCCATGACCTTTCTCTGTCGACCACCGGCATGGATCGAACCTCGTGCCTTGCGGACTCCAGTTAGACGCACTAACCACTGTGCTATTGAGACAGCTGTGGTAGTTGGAAACTTGAACTTATATTAAACCTGAGTTGAGAAGTTTTTACAGTTTGTACCAAAGAACGCCGTAAAGAAACATTGCGAAGATGTAGATTATTTTGTGGAGAGTTGGTGTGTCTTTGAAAATACGCCCCTAATTTTACGACGTTAGGCTTTGATATGTGTGAATCGTCTCGACACACAAACGCTCTGAGCCTTTCTTTATGGGGATATTGCGCTATATAAGAGTTATATATTATTATTACAAATGCAAGTTTTCATTGTAACTCATTCATTTAGAGTGTCATGGCGGCTTGCATTGTTGTGTACAGACGATTACAAAAATGGACTAATCTGAGCTGTTTTCTAGCGATAAAGGCTCCTTTCTTGTGTTGAGAAGTGTTTGCAGTGATGGATACATACTTCCAACAGAGTGAGCTGCATTCTCTTCTAACACTCTTGTTCATGCAGCCACCGGTGTTCAGGTACACAGTACTTGTAGCTGCATGCACAACTAGTGTTAGACTTATTGGGAACGCACGCACGGCCGTCATCTATGTGCAGGAGATGGATCAGTCATGATAGTTCAAGGGCAGCGCCTGAGTAGTTTGACCCTAACTGGACACTACCCTTTAACTATCACGATCCATAGTATTTGGTAATTCAAAGGCAGTGTCTGCTTTGCTTGGTGTGTGTGTGTGTGTGTTTGTGTGTGTGTGTGTGTGTGTGTATGTGTGTGTGTGTGTGTGTGTGTGTGTGTGTGTGTGTGTGTGTGTGTGTGTGTGTGTGTGTGTGTGTGCCGGGGCAGAATAATCTACCCCCCCCCCCCCCCCCGTTTTCACCCCACATACACTTGTTGTTTCACTTTTACGCTGCGAAGTCAAATTTAAGAACGGTAGATGTGCTAACAGAACAACGTGCCTCAAATGAAAATGTTACCGTGCTTTGGCCACAGTAGATCTATGATCACTGGTCGATCATGCACACTTCTCTCCCCTGACAGTGCTATTATCTACTTTACTTTGTAACCTTCCTAAAATATTAGCACTGGCAGTCTCCCCTTTTCTTTTCATTTACTACTACAATATCGACTGCAACCCCTTCCCCCCTTTTGGTAGGTTCTCTTTTAGGGTGCATGGTAATTTAGCTCTAGGTGGTGGCATGGAATGTATGCCCCTGCAGGCACCACAGTAAAATGTGGTTGTCTTTGCAGGTAGGCAGAAATTCCTGCCTCCACCAGTATCGCCGATGGTGAGCAGAAAAGGTCGCCAAGACCGAAACAGCTGTCCACACCGGCTTAATATCTGAACTCCCCCCCCCCCGCCCCCGCCTCCAGGGGGGGGGGACCTATATTTAAATTTCCATGCACTGAGTGCCTGGAACAGTGGGATATGTGATACGCCCCCCCTTCGGGGGGACTTCCATATGTATTGCTTTCAGTCACTTTATTAGCGCCCCCTCTCTTTCCTATTTTTTTTTTTTTTTTTTTTTTTTTTTTTTTGTGTGTGTGCTTTGGCCACAGTAGATCTATGATCACGGGTCGATCATGCACACTTCTCTCCCCTGACAGTGCTATTATCTACTTTACTTTGTAACCTTCCTAAAATATTAGCACTGGCAGTCTCCCCTTTTCTTTTCAGTTACCGTGCAACTTTTGATTTCGGGG
>BTPG01000004.1:53668790-53746290 GCA_036245525.1 Semisulcospira habei | reverse complement strand
CTGATGCAACTGGCCCTAGTTTCCGATCTCTGTAACATATGCTTAGATGAACCTGGATCCGTCCAGAAACCTCAGATACAGGCAGACTATACAGACAGACTAGGGACAGCAAACCTCAAGAGCCCCTGCCTAGAGTTACAAATCGTTCACTTTGTTTCCCAAGGGCTCCTGATTATCAATATTTCTTGTAGTGTGGCGGTATTCATTGTCTTTCGGTAGTGAAGGGGTTAACCCCCTGGTGCATGCGTGCAGGGTAACCCCTTGTGGGCTGCGTGCACAAGGGGTTATATGCATTATGCACATCATGGCTATTATCCAATCTTCAGGAAGCGCACTTTCAGTTGTCACGCACTCTGACCATTCGCCCAAAAAATAAAACAAGGTATTGATCGACCATGACAGCTCAAGACTGCTGCCAGGATAGCTTGTTGCCTATCGGCATAAGCTATTCTGGCACCACCCCAGAACTATCATGGTAAATAGGCACCATTCTTGAACTAGTATTGTACATTGGACTAACATGGTGTCCTGAACCGTAATGCAGTTTTCAGCGGACAATTTCCAAATTAAGGAAATTGCGAAGTTGGGGTTGAATTTTATTTACTACAACCCTGTGGCCAGAACAGATAAGCCAGTTATTCAAGAACAAGGTCACCTACTGCATCCGGTGTCCCAAATCGGCCTGAAAAACAGATCGTGTTTCGGTGGTCCTAGTGCAATATTTCTGTTGTGTGCTCGACCGAATTGTTAGGGGAAAGTCCCCAAATATCGAACAGGTGACTAATACCGAACAGCTGATTTCCCGAAAACAAGAGGTGACTGCTCAAATTTGACTGCACGAGAGTACCGTCCCTTATTATCCTGTACGAAAAATCATGGCGGCGAAAGACTACACAAGAAGACGGTGAGTAATTTTCGGATTTTATGACTCTCAAAGCTATTTTTGACCTACAGAACACTAATCATAGTATGAATTTGAGTTGCTTTTAGTGAAAAGTTATGGTTGAAATGAACAGTGTGATCTATCTGCTAGCCAAATATGTCTGTTTGCAAGCATTCGTCGTAATCTTGCCTGAGCACCATGTGGTTTTAAAACAGTTAGGTAGATTTCAATTACCGAACACCCCAATGGTTCAAATACCGAACAATGTTTGGTATTTGAACTATTGTGTTCGGATTTTGACTCTCTCTCTCTCTCTTTTATTATTATTATTATTATTTTTCACATTGTTCTCAAGATCATATCTATTTATCCTTTTGTACTTTCACGTCTATTATTGTTTTAAGATGTCTCTCTGTACGGTTAAGAAAGGAGAGATTGTGATTAAAGATCTGTAACGTCTGTTCATGTCTAAATCTTGTTCCTCATGTTATAACCGTTCAGTCATTCTCTCTCTCTCTCTCTCTCTCTCTCTCTCTCTCTCTCTCTCTCTCTCTCTCTCTCTCTCTCTCTCTCTCTCTCTCTCTCTCTCTCTCTCTCTCTCTCTCTCTCTCTCTCCTCTTTTTATTTGTCTGCGCATGTGTATGCCAGAAATAGTACAGAGTGATGAGTGTTGCTAATACTTGGAGCATATTTTGCAGGGCTACATGGTCAACACAGTCACTGGCATCAGCCATGGCAGCTGTCAAAGACAAGAGCAGCAGCAAGAGCGTATAGCATCCCTCCCATCACACTTGAAGATCATCTTGATAGAAAACACAAACATGCTATGGGTGTTACAAAACAATTGGGGAGGCCGTCCATACTTCGCCCAGCACTAGAAAAAAAAATTGGTGAACCATATCATGAAATGTGAGAGCATGTTTTTTTGGCCTGACCAGAAAAGACGTTATGTCACTTGCATACGTAATAGCGACCAGAAATGGCATTCAACATGTTTTCAACGAAGACAAAAAATCGAAGTGTTGCAGGCATAACAAAAACCAACAAAGAAAACAAGCAAATCAAAGCCAATCACAGAGAACAGAGAGAAACAGAAAGCGAAAAAAGAAAAGGGCTAGAAACGTCAGTCATCAACAGGAAGCTAACTGGTTCTGTTTTTGTGTGTGCCGAGAATGACAAGAAGAGGACATGATTCAGTATTTGATGTGCTCAAAATGGGTACATGTGGATTGTGCTGGAATAACAGAAAGCCAAAGATAGTACTTTTGCGATGTTTGTCAGTCAAAGTAGGCCTAACATTGGTTTTTGCTGTTTGGATTTTGAACCTCTTTGTTCGGATTTAGGGAACACGTGTTGTAATTTGGTTTTTGCTGTTTGGAGTTTAAACCTCTTTGTTCGGATTTAGGGAACACGTGTTGTAATTCCGAACATATTTTTGATTTTTTACAATTAAGATAACTTTCTTTTATGTTGATTTATTTCCACAAAAAGTGGTATGAATGTTGCTGATTATTTACTTTATTAAAATTCACATTCTAAAACAGTCTGTCTCCTGTTGTTTTTGAGAAAATGGCAGATTTCCTTAAGTGTTCGGTATTTGGGGACTTTCCCCTATTCATTGACATGGTTATCAGATTCCGTATGTTAAATGTCAACCTACTGTCGAAGTTTCGACGTCTCCGTCTTCGGCGAATTTTTTTTTTTTTTTTTTTTTTTTTGTTTTGGTTATTATATCCAGAGTTTTTTTTTTCTGTCTGGCATTGGCACTGACTTGGGGACAATCGATACTGGTCCATATACTGACGAGCAAAGAAATGCGACATTTTTGGAATCATCGGAAACACTTTAGTGTTTCCAATGCTTCCAAAACTGTCGCATTTCTTTTGCTCGTCAGTATACATTACGACGTGTGACGTGATTTCGCTGTCATTTTTGGCTTCTGTTATACATATATTCACCGAGTGTATACTACGTTTGCGGGGAGAATAAGTTGTTTGTTTTCTTAGTGGCGTATTATTCATGCCACTGCCCAAAAGCTCCAGACGATCTGCTGGCCTTCAGAAAAAAATTGGAAGAAGTTGTAACCCTTTTGCTGTCCGTACCGATTTTGGTCGAGGTGACTCCTACAGCAGTGCTAGCAGACAGCCCTAAAGGGCGGGTTATGGGGTTCAAGGACAGCTATTGTTTATGGAGAACGATCTGAACCCTGTCCCTTGAAGGGCTCGTGCGACCTATGTGCGACGGTCGCGAAAACATTCTACGAGGATGCAAAAAGAACCCAAATGCGACTTCAAAAATTAGCCTCTCAACATCACAGCGAGGTGCATGCTAGTAAGAAAACCGATAATCAATCTGCAACATTGAACAAAATGGCCTTTTAAAAAAAAAGCAAGACGCAAGAACCTAAAAGGAGATCGGAAATGTGGAGCATTTTCCATCAATGACATGGCGTCAATGATAAATGAACCCAATGTGTTTCTTGAGTCCCTGGTGATTTCAGAATGGAACTTTATTTCATGTTGTTGACGGGGACGGTGATAATATCACTGACAAAACACATTTTACACTTCACACCTGTATGCACCCGTTGTCATTGTACTTCGTAATTAGTTTGTTTGAAGTGTTTTAACTCATTCAGCCCCGACACACCACAGCAAGACATGACTCGAGCATGATAGTTCAAGGGTGGTGCCAGAATACCTTGGCGCCGGTAGGCGCCAAGCTATTCTGGTACCACCCTGAAACTATCACGCTCGATCTGCGCTTTGATGTCCCTGTTTTACGTATATTTTGTACTTAGTCGTAGTTGTAGCAACGGCAGGTACGAAAAATGACATAGTCACTGACTGTGTTAATATCTTTACCGTTGTAAAATAAAGATTCATTGATTCTAGAATTGCAATACTGTCCTTCAGAGGGCAACTTCAAAATTTGGGGATTTCGATCCTGGGGTGGAATGTGTTAACTCATTCAAGATACCCTGCATCAATATGTGCATCAATATTGCCGCCGGCAACGCTATACGACACTTAAGCAGCTAATGATGCGGACCTCCTTGAATGAGTTCATGCTTTATTCGGCATGCCCTGAAAACATATGCACACGTAGAACTGTAAAACGGAAGAAACGATTTCTTTTCTATACATTTTCATGGCCGTATCGAAACGCCTCCGCTCACGCTGAAAACACTTCGAAGCAAGCCCACGCACCTCTGCCATAAATGCCAAGTCGCGTGAGACGAGAGTCGCATTCGGTAATTAGCAATATGTCGCAAATACACCGAATTTAGCGGAAGTCTGACATCACACCGGATGAAGACGTGGAAGCCATCTTGTCACGTTTGGCGTGAAATTGACTTCAGATAACACGTGACAGAGGGGACGACGCTCAACTGGTAAAAATGTTGCTTTGAAATGCTGCGGGTATAGAGATTGAGGTTCTATCACCACATTTCGATCGAAATGGGTCGGGTCACATTCGAAGAGACGGTTGAAATGGAGGGAAAATGGAAGCAACGCGTTCGTTCAAATGTTGCATTTCATTTCTGCATGTGCTCGAGCCATTACAATGCTCACATTACTCACAATGTCATAGGACCGACGTCGGCCGCCGTTGGCTCGCGCACGTCTGTGCGCGAGCCAGCGGCGGCTGACGTCGACCCGAAGGCATTTGCTTGCTGGGCTTTTTTTTTCTATGCGCATTTATCTGTTTTCCAGTTTGTTCTTGTTCAAACGTCTTCTACTCTCTAAAAGGTCACCACTGTATCTGTATTAGAAACAAGAAGAAAAAGTCAAACAAGACGAAAATGAACGCATACGTTGTTTGTTTATTTGGGTTTTTTTTTTCTCGATCACTAATTAGTAATTAAGGTATTTGTGATCATAGGGCCATCCATAACGGATTTTTTTTTTGATAAAGCAGACCTGAACAGGAGAAATAGAATGTTGTAAAATTGGGATTTAACAAATCGCCAAGGGACCCAATGTTTTTCACATTATATCCTAATTTTGACATGAGCTAAGTAATTTGTATAGAATTAGTGCTGTGAAAAAAGTGTTGTTATATCCGACTTTTGTTATATGCGGTTTTGTTATAAGCGAAGTCGACTTAATATCGTTTGTTGTTAAAGTTAATACAAAACCCAGATTAAAAAGCTGACGGCCGAGCATGACAAACGCAAGATTTTTTCAGAGGACAAACCCAATGCGCAAAAGGCCATCGGGCCCACGTAGGCCGCCGTTGGCTCGCACACAGTCGTGCGCGGGCCAACGGCGGCCGATGTCGGCCCGATGGCCTTTTGCGCATTGGGAACGTTGCAGTATGTTCTTGGCTGTGTGTCAACTTTGAAACAAGATGGGATAAACCATAACCCGCAAAGTCCCTCCTATATAATTGTGTATTCGCTGTCAAGGGTCTCTACCTTTTGTCTTTGACTTGATGCTGATGTTCAAATATCTCCTTTTGAAAAATCCTAGCAGATGTGCCAATGCGTCATAGTGAACTTTATAAGGGGCGAGCGCAGTGCATACGCGTCATTGGTTTGTCAAACGTCATTTGTCATGACGTTGTTTTTTTTTTTGTTTTTTTGTTTTTTTTAACGTATTCTATATTTAACGTGAAATGAGTTTCGCTTTCGCTTCAAGACTTGCGAAAATGGCGACAAGACTAGAATTTCACGATACAATTTCAGTCTTGCTATAATTTGTGTGAAATCAGGTCGACTTTACCTAGCTACAAGCTATACTAAGTACAGTTGCAGCTCTTCTGAAAGCGCGTCGATATGTGTATGCGTGTGCTTGTGCGTGCGTGCATGCGCGCGCTTCAAATATCCTCAAGAGGCATAGATGTTCATGCCCCCTCCAGGCACATGAGAATATATGCCTCTTGGAGATGCGCGCATATGTAAGAGAGAGAGAAAGAGAGAGAGAGAGAGAGAGAGAGAGAGAGAGAGAGAGAGAGAGAGAGAGAGAGAGAGAGAGAGAGAGAGAGAGAGAGAGAGAGAGAGAGAGAGAGAGAGAAAAAAAAAATTACGTCATATTTAAAATGTCTCCGTGGTGACGGAGTTTCTACTTTTACGTCACGGGCACTGTCTGACTTTCTCCAGATGTCAAGGATTTTTATTGTTGTCTTTTTTTCTAAAAGGAATTAATTTTTGCTGAAGACTAAGTTGAAAGGGTACAAAGCTGGCTAACAAATTCATCCAATGTCTTTCTCCACCTGCATGCTCTTCTGAAAGCGCGACGATGTGTGTGTGTGTGTGTGTGTGTGTATGTGTGCGTGCGTGCGTGCGTGCGTGTGTGCGTGTGCGCGTGTGCGCGTGTGCGTGTGTGTGTGCGTGTGTGCGCATGCGCGCGCGCTCCAAACATCTCCAAGAAACATTGATCCTCATGCGCTCTCTGGGCGCATGAGAGTCTATTCCTCTTGGAGATGCGCGCATGTCTGTGAGAGAGAGAAAGATGATGATGAAACTTTATTTTTCAACGGTAAAAACTTTTGACAGAAAACAAATCGTCATTTTACAAACTTGCCGTTGCTAACGTCTAGAGCATCAAGGATTTTTACTGTTTTAATTCTTTTCTGAAAATAATTAATTGTTACTAAAGAAATTGAAAGGATACAAAGCTGGCTAACGAACTCATTCAATGTCTTTATCCAAACTAGATATATCCAAAAGTATATATCTCTCTCTCTCTCTATCCAAAAGTAAATATAACAAAAATTACTGTCACGACTAGGGAGGGACAGACGAGAATGGAAGATAGAATAAAGTAGAACCCCCAAATGTCCCGACTAAAGAGAGATAGACGAGAATGAAGGTTAGGAGTAGAAGAGAAGAAAGAGATAGATAAAGAACCCTAGCGTCTTGCCTCAAGACAGGTTACAGCTCAGCACAAGCAACACAACACATTTACTTTACACGTACACTCAATCTTTATTACTATTACACTAACTATCCCCCTTTCCTTCCTTCCCACACTTCCCACCGACACTTCCCCTCCCTACCCCCTCCCTACCCCCTCCTTCCCTCACCCTCCCAAAAATAGAAACGAAAAACAAAAGGAAAAAAATAAACCAAGGTTAATACTACTTCCAAGGTTAATACTACTTCCGCAGCATCAGCATTGCATCGAGTGGTGGAAACAAACACTCCCCCACGCTACGCAGCACTGTTGCTCCACAATAATAATAAAAGTCAGGTTACAGCCCTCCGAACTGACGGCTGAAAAACGTTATTTACAATATACTGTTCATATACAAGAATCATGTAACTACACCAAGGCAGAGTGAGTGACGGAAAGCTGAATAAGAATGGGACCACCGTGGTAAATCGACGAACGCCTGTAGATCCCTCCCGTCCGGCTTCCTTAACGGTCGTACAGCTTCGCGGGTCTTCTCTCTCTCTCTCTCTCTCTCTCTCTCTCTCTCTCTCTCTCTCTCTCTCTCTCTCTCTCTCTCTCTCTCTCTCTCTCTCTCTCTCTCTCTCTCTCTCTCTCTCTCTCTCTCTCTCTCTCTCTCTCCGTTTCCCTGGCGCGAGGTCTGGTTGCAATGGCGACACGGCGGCTTCGGCAGTGCAGGCGGCCGCGCCCCTTTCCACGCCGACACCCGGTCCAGCGAGGCGTGGTTGGTCCTAATGCCCGTCGGCCCTCCAACCGGTCCCGACCCCGAACGTCAAAAATGCAAAACAAAAGCAGAAGCCTCCTCTGCGACCCGTCACAACCGCCGACACCCGTAGGCACAATAACCCCAGTTTCCGGCCTCCAACGACCACGGGACTGGACCGGCGCTGTGTCACTGACTCTCACAACGGTCAGTCACTGACTACCAAACAGTCAGCTGAGCAAGACAACCTGGTCTAACCGAGTACAGCTGCGAACTAACTATTATTCCTATTACCCGAAATAAAAATTGTGTTTACCGCTTTCAAGCGGTTCTATTATTCCCTTGCTACCGACAAGGTAAACTCGGCAGTGAACACACTACCGTATCCACTAGCGCGCCCCGCACGTGCAAAACAAGGAACACTAACCCGTCTCTACCAACATGAAAACAACTCACTATTCCTACACTGACCGGTGCTTCGGTGACTTTCGACTACCACTGTCAAAACAGTCACTAACCGTGACAATTACGGACTCTAATCTGGGTCAACCGACTTCTTATAAACGGTTCTTTATGCCTTACATGATACATTCAATTACAGTACGCTCGGAGGCTCTCTTAGCCACCCCTTTAGGAAAGTATTTCGCCAAATTTCAAGCTTGTGTGTACAGAAATATCGGAGATTCTCTTGTTTACATATACTAATGGTCTAAACTTAAGGTCCACCCCACTTTTTGTGTCATCGTTTATCGTCGCAAATACGTTAATAAAATACAATGTTCTTTCGATCCAAATGGGTTAAACGTTGACCTTAGACAGTCCACTGTACACGGAAAAATAGACAACAATTCATCAATGTGAAAGGCTTCTCCTCTCTCCTTTCAAAATAATACACCAAACTTCTTTTCAGTTTTCTTTATTCTAGTTTACAGTCCTTCTCTGCCGGCCGCCAGCTCGCAACTAACTCATTCTTCCCCTTTCTCACCCTCTACACCCTTCCTCTCTATCTTGATTAAAACTACCCGACCCTTGATCTATGACATCTGACAGTGGACAGTAAACAGACCCCTGCCCCCGCCTTAACTAATTACTAAGCCTTCACCACATCCCGGCTGCATCTCTGCACTACGGTAAACATTCTCACGCTGCAACAGTCACACCCTAATTACTGGTTCCACCGGACCCTGAATATCTCTACATCTTGACACCCCCCCACCATGATTAAAGCACGTCAGAGGTTTAAATCATAATCAACAAAAGTGTAGAGATATATCACAATGCACAATATCAGTGCCTAAATAGAGTCCGATGTTTCGACAAGCTTACTGCAAATTGCCTTTTGATTCAGGCGTCTGATGGGCGCGACAGACCGTCCGCGTTAGCGTTTTTGAACCCGGCTCGGTGCTGGAACTGGATCTGATACTGCTGCAGCATCAAACTCCAGCGCAGCAGACGGTTGTTCTTGTCTTTCAACCGGTCTAACCACTTTAGGGGCTGATGATCCGTTTGGACGGTGAACTTTCGACCGTACAGGTAGGGGTGCAGTAGGTCCACAGCCCATACGATCGACAAACACTCCTTCTCCACGGTGGAGTAATGTGTCTCGGCGCCGCGAAGTTTCCGACTGAGGAACATTACCGGGTGTTCCTCACCATCGTCCCCGATTTGCGACAAAACGGCACCCAGACCTCTTTCTGAAGCATCGGTCTGGACCAGAAACGGTTTCGAAAAGTCTGGGTTCTGACGCACTGGTGCGGCGGATATGCGGTCTTTCAATGTCTGAAAAGCTAACTCACACTCGGGAGACCACTGTACCTTGTTTGAGCAATCTTTCTTCGTCAGGTCGCTTAGAGGTGCCGAAATTTCCGCGAAGGAGGGCAGAAACCGACGGTAATACCCAAACATTCCGAGAATGGCGCGAACATCGGTCTTGGTTTGCGGCCTAGGGAACTCCTGGATCGCTTTGATCTTTTTCTCTTGCGGCTTGAGGGTGCCCCCTCCAATGACGAATCCGAGGTAGGGCAGTTCTGAACGACCGATCTCGCATTTTGAGGGCTTTGCTGTAAGACCCGCAGACCTAACACGCGAAAGCACATCGTTCAGATCCTCGATGTGGTGTTCCCACGATGGGCTAAAGATAACGACATCATCCATATATGCCCTCGCGTGCTTACAGCCTGCTAACACTACGGACATCAATCTCGTGAACGTTGCTGCACTGTTCACCATTCCAAAAGGCATTACTTCGAACTGAAAGTGTCCGAAAGGGGTGACGAATGCGGATTTCAGTTTTGCCTCTTCAGTCAGTGTTATCTGCCAGAATCCTGAGGTAAGGTCTATGGTGGAAATCACCTTGGCATTTCCAACACTCTCTAGTACCTCATCAATACGGGGCATGGAAAAAGGGTCAAACTCTGTCACCCGGTTCAGCGCCCTATAATCCGCACAAAAACGAAGGGTGCCATCTGCTTTCTTCACGACAACGATGGGTGCGGCGTAAGGACTGATTGACGGTCTTACGATACCCATGTCTACCATGCGGTTCAACTCCTCCTCCATACTAGCTCTGGCTGACTGAGCTATTCTGTACGGCCTTCTGTGCACTGGCGTGGAGTTTCCCGTCTTCACGTCGTGCTTAATGAGGGACGTTCGGCCCGGTACGTCAGACAATACGTCCTTAAAATCGTACAACAGCTGCCTCAGCTCCTGTTTCTGAGAGTCGGATAAGTCGTCCCCTATTTGCACGTCTAGCCATGTCTCCCTTCCTTGTAATTCGGGGTAGGACCTATCGTCAAAACTCGAATGTACTGGGTCTGACGACGTGTCTATAACAAGGCACGCTTTGGCCCGTTCCTGCCACTCATCCGTCAGCTCAACCCCCTTCCATCGATCCCCGTTCTGTGATCCAGGCACTGACTCCTCAGAAGCGGTAGACAGCACCCTCTCCGGCGCCTTTTCCATCACTACGCCTGAGTGATCTCCCTTCTCACTGACCGCCTCCAATTCTGCTTCCACATTTCCCATGACAACATCCGCTAGTGATTCGTATCTGTGGTCTTCCTCTGTGACTGACTCAAACGTGTGCGAATCATCCCTCTGAGCTTCCTCCATATGACTGGTAGTGTCGAGACTTCCAATTTCCACTTTTTCCCTCAGGCTTTGCTCTTCAAGGTCTAAAGTGTCTAAAAACGAGGCCTGAACACCCTCCGCTAGGCTCCAGCCCTCTGCCTGCATTTTTTCATCCGATTCAGTTTCCTCCCTCATGCGATCTTTTCGTCCTTGGCGAGTTTCAGCCCGAGCCACTACCCAAACCGCCAAATCATTCCCTAACAATACCTCATCTGGGCAGCTGTCTACAACGCCCACAGTCACTGGCCCGTTAACATAACTACAACGCAGGTCCACGGATGCCAGCGGGATTTTGGAAGTCCGACCATCTCCCCACTGTACTTCTATGGACTCTCCAATGAAAGCTGAGTTAGGAACCAACTCTCCTCTCACTAACGTCCTCTGGCACCCCGTGTCCCTCACAATAGTCACGGAGTGACCATTGACTGTCCCTTGCTCTGTGTACGGGTTGTTGTTCCATAGGTTTTCTTCCGGAGCTATTTTTGCCCGTCTCGACCCCTTTAAATCTCCCCTAGGAGTTGGACACTTAGCGGCAATGTGTCCCTTCTTGCGACACCGGAAACACACCACATCTTTGGAACTAGCCCTGTCCTGCTCACCTAGCTGTGATGGTGGAGGGGGTGAATTAATACCCTCTCTTCTACGGGGCTTATGGACCGATAAATACTGATCGGCCAGAGAAATCAGCTGGCTGAAAGAGGACGGGTCCTCCATGCGAAGCCAGTCTTTTAAGTGGCCTGGTGAACTCTCCAGCAACTGTTCCCGAAGGATGAGATCGCGGAGTTCGGTATCGCGCACCTTGACGTCACTAGCCTCGATCCACCGGTCTAAGTGATTTCCAAGGCGGACCGCATACTCGCGGAAAGATTCGTCCGCTTCTCGTCGGCTGTATCTGAACCGCTCGCGGTATGTTTCTGCCCTCAGCTCGTACCTGCAGAGAATGGCCTTCTTTAACATCTGATAGTCTTCACAGTCATCTTCGCCCATTCTGCTGTAGGCTTCCTGGGCCTTTCCTGACAGACACGGGGCTAGGCGCGTCGCCCACTCCATCTCCGGTATTCGGTATGATCGCGCCACTTTCTCGAAAGTCCGTAGGAAGACATCAATGTCATCTCCCTCTCTATACCTTAAGTGTTTTAGCCCCCCATAATCCGGCTGTGCTGTTATTTCGGACACCGAGCTCCTTTCTGATCCTACGCTACCTGCTACTCTCTGCCTCTGGCGGGCTCTTTCTTCCCGCTCGAACTCGAGCCTTTCTTCTGCGGCTTTAAGCTCAATCTCCGCTAACCTAGTTTGATGTTCTAATCGGAGCTGTTGTTGCCTCATGACAAGCTCCGCGGCGTCCCACTCCGTCCCCGCATTTGACATGCCCACCAGGACGTTAGCCGCCTGAGCTGACCGAGGAGTAGCGAACCCTGCCCTGGCTAGATTCCCCTCCTCTGACATGCTTTATGGTGGTTAAGGATTCTAGAGTATGCTATCGAAACAGACAAAGTTCTAAAACAAGCCTAACTTATACTGGAATTATGACTTGATGTACATGCAACCGCTAATTCTAACGATATCTTATGATACGCTACTAAACGGTGGAACCAGAAAGCATGCAAGGTACTCACTACTCGGCGACCGGCTCACACACGCGTCACAAACCAAACGTGTCCACTGTAAGTCTCTCTGTGTCAGTCACTTTAACGTTATATGACAGTCTGTTCATAACATCGTTCCCGACAGCCTCCGGAACGCCCAGTGAAGAAGAAGAAGAAGACAACTGGAGAAGTTCCCGATAGCGTCTATTACACCGTGACCACGGCGAAACTAGCACGACAGGTTATTCTGTCTACATAAAACCACGATAGCGTCTTTCACACCATGAACACGGCGACACCACCACGACAGGTTATTCGGTCCACTTAACACGATAGCGTCTTACACCACCACGGCGACACTACCACGACAGTCTCTCCTGTCTGCTGAACACGATAGCGTCTTACACCACCACGGCGAAACTACCACGACAGGCACTCCTGTCAGCTGAACACGATAGCGTCTTACACCACCACGGCGACACTACCACGACAGGCTCCCCTGTCTGCTGAACACGATAGCGTCTTACACCCTTACCCCGACACTACCACGACAGTCTCTCCTGTCTGCTGAACACGATAGCGTCTATACCACCACGGCGACACTACCACGACAGGCTCCCCTGCCCGCTGAACACGATAGCGTCTTACACCCCCACGGCGACACTACCACGACAGGCTCTCCTGTCTGCTGAACACGATAGCGTCTTACACCACCACGGCGACACTACCACGACAGGCTCCCCTGTGTGCTGAACACGATGTGTACACGGTAACTTGCAACACCGGTCTTACTGCGTCCTTTAAGCAACGCTTGTTGCGGAGTTAGCTAGCTGGCCGGCTACACAGTTTGTCTAAGAGGTGTTGGGTTCGAAATAATATACTTGGTAGAAGTAGGTCTATTCTCTTCTTGTATAATCCCGTTCCGCCGCTGCCACCACTGTGAAAGGCTTCTCCTCTCTCCTTTCAAAATAATACACCAAACTTCTTTTCAGTTTTCTTTATTCTAGTTTACAGTCCTTCTCTGCCGGCCGCCAGATCGCAACTAACTCATTCTTCCCCTTTCTCACCCTCTACACTCTTCCTCTCTATCTTGATTAAAACTACCCGACCCTTGATCTATGACATCTGACAGTGGACAGTAAACAGACCCCTGCCCCCGCCTTAACTAATTACTAAGCCTTCACCACATCCCGGCTGCATCTCTGCACTACGGTAAACATTCTCACGCTGCAACAGTCACACCCTAATTACTGGTTCCACCGGACCCTGAATATCTCTACATCTTGACAATCAATTTTTTACGAACGTGTCAAATGCACATGAAACATTGTCAGTTTTAGTGAAACGTTTTGCGATATTGGCAAGCGTGCCAAAGGCAGGCAGGTTGAAAAACTCAGTAAGGTATTGATGGACGTGCTAAAAGGGTCAGTCGTAAACACTGAGCACCTCTGTTTCGCTACAAATACCGGTACAGTAGGGGCATAATTGTCACTTTCCTAACCATGCCACCACGACAAAGCCTACCGCCAGTAGATCAAGGCCGGGCGCTGGCATTGCTGCAGGATGTTATTTCCGAACGAAAAGTTGGGAGAGGTCTTTTCGGTGTCCCATTCAGTGATCCAGAGGCTGCTGGCACGATTGCAAGAAACTGTAAGGGCAGAACGACAACCCTGCTCAGCATGCCCCCGCTGCACCAGTAGCAGCGAGGACAGATACCTCTGTGTGGCGGCTCTGACGAGATTGTGCAGCCCCGCATCAAGCCAGCTCTCCAAGCCATAGGCGACAATGCTGTTTTGCAGGACGACAACGCTCGACCTCATCACGCCCGTGTGGTGGATGAGTACCTTGAGCAACGGGGCATCATGAGGATGGAGTGACCAGCTCTTTCACCTGATCTGGCTCCCATCGAGCACCTCTGGAACGTGCTGGGGAAACGTGTAGTCAGCAACCACCCCCCATCTCAAGGCGTCCCCCGGCTGACTCAGTTCCTGCATCAAGAGTGGGAGGCGATCCCACAACATGTTCTCCAAACCCTGGTGAACTCCATGCGTCAACCCTGCATTGAATGCTTGGCTGAGAACGGTGGGTACACTCGCTACTGACTGGACCAGTCTTGTGTGAATTTTTAAATGAGGGGTGGGTGAACATTCTAACGTACTACTGTTGTTACAATTGCTTGATTTACTTAAAACTGAAATGAAATTGTTACTGAATAAATTAGCAAAGTACTGACTCCAAGTATTGTTACATTATGTGTGTGGTGTTGTCGGTGCGTCTGCGATAAAAGTTTAAGTTTTGACCATTAGTATAATAGATATGCCCACACATACATACATACATACATACATACATACATACTACATAATACATACATACATACATACATACATACATACATACATACATACATACATACATGCATACATACATGCATACATACATACATACATGCATACATACATACATACATACACTACCATTACAGCATGCTACACTCCACAGCTACAAACATCAGAAACAAGATCGCACTCAGATGGCCATACCCCTGCACACGCGTGAACCTGTCGAGCCTCCGCAGCAGCTACCACTTAACTCCATAGCCATCACATACATACATACATACATACGGCCCTTTGCGCCAAATGTACGTTCAGCAGCGAGGTTAGCATAACTAGCTTGTACTTGCTTAATTCCTTGGATTCCTCGTGGAACAAAGGGCCTCTGCAACAGTCCTCCAGCGCACTCGATTCTGGGCTGCCTTTTTCAGTTCACCCCACGACAGGTTGCAGCTCTTCATTTCCTCTTCGCAGGATCGTCTCCAGGTGGTCTTAGGGCAACCGACCCGTCTCTTTCCCTGGGGGTTCCACTGCAAAGCCTGCCGGGTGATGTCCTGTGGGGGTTTCCGCAGGGTGTGTCCTATCCATCACCATGTCCACCTGGCAATCTGTTGGTCGATGGGATCTTGGTTTGTCCGCTGCCCCTAATCGGTATTCTTTATTTTGTCTGTCCACCTGATCTTCAGTATGTTGCGAAGCAGCCGTTGATGAATACTTGGAGCTTGTTGCTTGGGGTGTTGGTGACCCTCAAGGTCTCCGAGCCATAGAGGAGGACAGACTTAACGTTGAAAATTCGTAGCTTGTTGCGGACAGACACTGATGTTGACCTCCAGACTGGTCTCAGGGTAATAAAGGCGTATCTCGCTTTCCCGTTTCTTTCTTTGATGTCCTCGTCAGAACCACCTGCTGTTGATACAATGCTGTCCATTTAAGTGAAAGAGGTAACTTCTTTCAGCTCGCTGTCTCCAAGGGTGATAGCTTCTGCTGCTTCTTGAACAGGGTCATGGTTTCAGTCTTCTCCAGGTTGATCTGCAGTCCAGTCGTGCATGCTTCTTGGGCCAGGTTATCGGTTTTCTGTTGGATATGTTGGCATTTCTGGAACATCAGGCACAAGTCGTCCGCAATGTCCAGGTCCTCAAGGAACTGATTCAGGGACCACTGGATTCCGTTTTTTCCTGCTTTAGTTGCCTGTCTCATCACCCAGTCGACCACTAACAGGAAGATCATTGGGGAGAGCATGCATCGTTGTCGGACTCCTGTTTTCACCTCAAAGTCTTCTGTCAGTTTGCCATTGTGAATAACTTGGCAGGTGGCGCCTTCATAAAAAACTAGACATGACGTAAATTTTATCTTGTTACTTCAATTGTGAGAGGTTTAGCCTGCCCGCCTTTGACATCATGGACATGCTATTAAATTCGCCCCACCGCGACCCGTCCTAAAAGGTCCCTTCTATAAACAGAAGGGACTTAAAAAGGGGAAAGTTTAAAAAAAAAAAACCTGATCTTGTCTTTTGCATGCGTGCTTCTCTTTGTAGGAATTCTCTTTGTAAATGTTTCTTTCGTCTGTCTATTAATTGTCTCTGTGCTAACACAGTGAAGTTTCTTTGTAGAGTGCACACGACGTTCTTTGTGAAGATATTTTTGGTAGCCATGGCTAACATGCAGGCAATATTACATTTAACCCCTTCCCTGCCACTGTACGTACACTGTACGTACGTTTTTGTTTCTGAATTCTTGTTTCATTAAACGACCAGAAGCCGCCACCGTACAAGAAACACTGTTCCAAATTGGTCTCAGCAAGAGGCATAGATCCTCATGGGCCCCCGCAGTCGCGGGGGCTCATGACGATCTATGCCTCTTGCGGTTGGATCGTGTTCACTTTATTCTCACAGCAGTGAAGGGGTTAATTTCGCATCTGCATCTTTTACTTTTCGTTCTAGTCGCATGATTAAAAAAAATCTTCCAGTCCGATGCTTTTGTTAACTCTTCACTGCCTGTTGACACAAATTCTGTCTCTGAACTCGAGGCAAATTCAACCGACCCCCCCCCTCCCCATCCCCTCCCCCTTCCCCCCCCCAAAAAAAAAAAATAATAATAATAAAATAAAATAAATAAAATAAATAATAATAAATAAATGAAAAAATAATTCCAAAAGCCACAGTTATAAATTGGAATATCCGGCCAGCAAGAGGCAAAGGACACCCCATCAATACCCGAAGACACCGAACACCGTCCATCTGCAAGAGACAAAAAGGCATCATGAGCCCCCGCAGATGCGGGGGCTCATGATGCCCTTTGCCTCTTGCAGATGGGGCGGTGTTTGCAAGTCTCATGGCACTGATGGGATACACACACAAAAGGATCCACTGCGCAGGAGAACTGGCATAAAGCGTTGTCTCATACGTCAGACGCAGTCCCCCTGACAAACCTCGTTTGTTTACGAGAGGCATAGATCCCTCATAAGCTCAAGCAGACTCAGGGGCTTATTCAGAATCTGTGCCTCTTGTAATCAGACGTAGCTCAAACTCCAGGCTTTGTCTGAGGTTTAGCGTGAGATCTGGTTCTGCGAACAAAGGTTTTGTCACTGGGTTTTGCGGCGAAGAAAGTTCAGAAGTAAATCATTTAACGCACATTAGACTTAACCACAGGGGGTTTTGAAATTCAAATAAAAAGTCAAAAATACTGTATTGTGCAACGTAATTGGACATTATGATGGGCATCAATCGGACTGGACAATAAGCAATTAACCATAATTACCTGTCGACCTGCATGCAGAAGATACATTATGCAATGGCCTTGGATATGCTGACCCGGCTTGGTCACATAACAACAGAAACAGCAAAAAAAAGTCATGAGTTTTCGAAATTTCCGGTTCATTGCTCTCCGCTGCAGCTTTTGATCACAACACAATGATTGCGCAGTATGATGCTCGCGGGAGGCGGAGTAATTAAGCCTTCATGTATCTTTATGGTGGTTATGAAACGAAACCTGCCTTTCCGCGTCCGTGTGTGCGTATTTGTGTGCGTCTCTCTCCGTGAGTCCATCCGTACTAGACTGTTGGCCACTGGTTGCCGTGCACGCGTTATTGGACTCTCTCTAACAATAGTCCATTTATGATGACGACGCTAATGATGATGATCATCATCATTCATATCAGACCTGAACAATAGGGCTCGGGAAGCTGACGTCATCACGCCAGTCGTGGCGGCCATCTTGTGAGGATACGGGACTAAGCGCTCATATGGAAATCGCTGTTTTTGTAATGTCAGGAAAGTCCTGACGTACTATAAGCAATAACAGCAAGTCTTGCCATCACTGTAGGAAACCGCTCACCAGAATCTGTTTTTGTTTCCAAAGAGGAAGAAAAATATTTGTAAAAAAAAAAGTGTTGAACACTATTTCGCTACTATCTCATGACTATGGTATCCTCTTAAGATGGCGGCTGACGGGGAACTTCCCGAGCCCTATAGACGTTGTTTGAAAATCAAAAATAGGTCAGTGGAAAACAGTGGGTTAAAAGCCCGGACAAACATGTGGTGTCTCGCATGTTTGTCCGGGCTTTTAATTCATTCAGCCTCATCAGCCCCTTTGGGCTCATGAGGATCTATTCCTCTTGAAGACGTGTGGGGTGTTGTCTATGCTTATATGATGGTACGAGCTGGTTATATCACTTCGCTTTCCTACGTTTTTGGGAGTCGTTCGGCGGAAATGTGACCTCACTATTATTATTGCTATTAACCCATTTAGCCCCGACGCCCAAACAGCAGGTGATGGATGGACCATGATAATTCAAGGGTAGTGCCAGATTAACGTGATGCCTTGGCACTACCTTGAATTATCATGGTCCATCTATCGCCGCCTTGGGGGTAATTGGGTTAAATATGCTTCTTTGTTTCGTAGCAACGGCAGGTTTGAAAATTGTTTCTATATCTGTGACGACGATGTCAGTTGCCTCAACCGTTGATAATTAACGCTTCGTTGATTTCTTGATTCCTTGATTCTTCGTTTCCAGGCTACACGTACGTCCCGCCCAAGCCGCTGCCCGTGCTGGTGCGTGACCTGGCGAGAAGCAGCGTGACAGTCAGCTGGACCAAGCCCGTCACGCCCCACACCGTCATGTACGTGGTGCAAGAGAGCATAGTGGGCAACAACACGCAGCACTCCAACTGGTCCACAGTACACGTGGTAAGACACTGTAACCCCTCAACAACAACAAAAACTCCCATCTTAACCCTTTCAGCGCCAACACCTTACAGCAGAAGATTGATTGACCATGATTAATAATAATAATAATAATAATAATAATAATAATAATAATAATAATAATGCATAGTATTTATATGGCGCATTTCTCACATTTATAATATAACTCAATGCGCAGGACATAGCCGCGAACTGAACCCAACAAGCACGCTCACGTGAATCACGCGGATTCCCTCACACACTGTACATATACACAGAACATTCACGTGGTGCTAAGGGCAAGCTCAAGCGAGCTACTGAATTTTTTGGAAATTTAAATCGTTTTTTTATAATTTTGAAATTTGATTAAGTGGACTGAAATTAATACCAAATTTGTAGGGGAGGAAAGAGCCGGAGTACCCGGAGAAAGAACCCCCGACGGTCCGCCCGAATTAATGGTGACACTGACTAGGGGAGAAAAGTCCGACGCCAGAACCGGGTATCGAACCTCGCAGCTCTTGCATTGCAGGCAGGCGCTTTTACCGCTGCGCCACGGACGCCCGAAGGGTAGTGCCAGATTAGCTTGGCATCTTCAGGCGCCAAGCTAATTTGGCACTACCCTTGAATTATCATGGTCAATCCACCTCCTGTAAGTGGTACATAGTCGTTAAGTAACACTTCCAAAATTCGGGAAATGCGCCCATGACGCTAAAAGGGTTAGCCCTTTTGGCTGGCCGGTAGCTTTTTCAGTCGCGGTGATTCCTTCGGGAATCACCGACACTGAAAGCGCTACCGACAGTCAAAAGGGTTAACCCCTTCACTGCCAGTTTTTAATGATTTTATTAATCAAGTTAATTGCTTATCTGCGTTTACCTCGCCAGAATAACTCGTTTATATTGTGATGGTTGCTGTGTTAACAGTTTTATGTGTCATATTTTCATCCTTGTGTATGCTGTGATTATTAGATGTGTGTGATAATTGGTGTAATGTTATTTTAGTCTTTAGGAACTGACATCAATTCACATTCTAATGTTTTTATTATGTTTTTTTGTGGGTTTTTCTTTTTTACATGGAAACATATGGCAATAAACTATCTTATCTTATCTTATCTCAGAGTGTGTTTTTCGTTGTAATTCAACGTTAAAGAACCCCAGCCGTCAAAGAAACATAGAAACAAAGCGATTTCAGCAAGAGGCGTAGATCCTCATAAGCCCCCGCAACTTGCTAATAATCGTTTACTGCCTGGAGTAGCTTGCTTTATTCTAGTCAACCGTGACACACTAAACCACGTCGACCATGATAACGTTTCACTTATTCAAAACCTGCCGCCTCCGGATACGCGGCGTAAGCCGCGTATCCGGTGGCGGCACGTCTCGAATGAGTTAACGTTATGTGTGAACAAGAAACTAGTGTGTGATGTTTTGTTTGATAGCTGAATGTACTGTATACCAAAAAAAAAAAAAAAAAAACCGCCCAGTTGTAGGCTGTCGTTTTTACCAGCCTTGTTTGGCCAAATGTTGCCGTGTCTATGTATGAAAAAAGATTAGGATATTACAGTACTAATGTGTCATGTTTTGTTTCGTAGTCGAATGCCCTGTGGGGGAAAATCAACTAATGTATGATGTTTTCTTTGGCAGTTGAGTATTGTACATGAAACATAAGTTATTGGTAGCAGGGGTTTGCTACACGGACCCTGGTAGGCCTGAGGGAAGTCAAAGGAAACATTGTACCTCGAAGGTCGAAGGCATGAAGGGTACAATGGTTCCTATGACCTCCCGAAGGCCTACAAGGGTCCGTGCTAACAATAAGGTATTTGTTTTCATTCCTCCAATGTTTTCGTAAAAGAAATCAAGAAGAAATCTTCCGACCTGGATCAAGCCAGGCATGACTGATGTCCAAGGAATATACATTTATACATAATAGACTTATGACGTAATTTTAAATATTTTATGACGTTGCCGTGTCCAGTAGTGTGCCTGTTGTTTCGAACAACACTAATTAACTTTGTACTTTAGGACGTTTGGTGATCTTTTATAGAACAAAACTGGCATCCAAGACACGTCAAAAAGAGGGCTACAAAAAGTCCGCCATTTGTCACTACAAGGGTTTTTGTTTTCATCCCTACGTCACACGACCAGTCGCTATAGCGCATACCGTACCATTTGACCGTGATACAAAAACCCTTGTAGCGACAAATGTCGGACTTCTTGTAGCCCTCTTTGTGACGCATCTTGTATGAGAGTTTTGTTCTATAAAAGATCACCAAAACGTTCTAAAGTAAAAGTTACTTAGTGTTGTTCGAAACAACAAGCACACTCAGTATTGGAGACGGCAATGTCATGAAATATTTTAAATTACGTCATAAGTCTAGTATGTATAAATGTATATTCCTTTGACGTCAGTCATGTCTGGCGTGATCCAGGTCGGAAGATGTCTTCTTGATTTTTGTTACGAAAATATTGGAGGAATGAAAACAAATACGTTATTGGCAGCAGGGGCTTGCTTCACGGACCCTTGTAGGCCTTCGGGAGGTCAAAGGAACCATTGGACTCCTCATGCCTGTGGCCTTCGGGGTACAATGGTTCCTTTGACTTCCCTCAGGCCTACAAGTGTCCGTGTAGCAAAGCCCTGCGACCAATAGCTTATATTTTATCACGGTCACATGGTACGGTTTGCGCTAAAGCGACTGGTCGTGTGACGTAGGGATGAAAACAAATACTTGTGTGTCATGTTTTGTTTGGCAATTGAATGTTATGTGGAGAAAAAGCAACCAAAAAGCAGTTGCGGTGGCTCATGAGGATCAATACCTCTTGCTGACACCACTTAGAATGCATGTTTCTGTGACAGCTAGGATTTTCTGGGTGTTGAAATAACGAAGATTGCAGGAACACGGTCTGCGTCTGCTGGCACTGAACTGGATATTATATATTTTTTTAATCAGTTGAATTTAGTGTGTTTTAACTCATTCAGCCCGACACACGTATTTCCCAAATTTTGGAGGCGTCATCTAACGACTATGCACCTGTTGCAGGAGATGGATCGACCATGATAATTCAAGGGTAGTGGCAGATTAGCTTGGCGCCGACAGGCGCCAAGCTAATCTGCCACTACCCTTGAATTATCATGGTCGATCCATCTCCTGCTGCAGTGCGTCAGGGCTGATTGAGTTAAAAGAAAAGAGTGTTTGATGTGTTGTGTGACAGTTGAATGTTTTCGCGTGAAAACGGTAGGCTGCTAGTGTAGTGTGTCGTGTTTTGTTTGGCAGTTTACTGTTCTGTGTGACAAAGCAACTAGTATGTGATGCGTTTCTTCTGGCAGTTGAATGGCGACAGTTACGAGGTGACCGGTGATTTTGAGGCGTGCAGCAAGCGCAAGTTTCGGGTGGCTGCTCTGTCGGAGTACGGTTCCCACTGGTTCAGTAATGAGGTCACCACGCCAGGTAATCGCCTGCATTGACACACAGCATGAAACCACGTACATTCCCTTACCGAGGCCGGCGTCTTTCGCGATGTCTGTCAATCTGCAGTATCGATCTCTTCTCTTCAGTGTCAGAAAACAGGCCTCGTTGGACAAAAAAAAAAAAAGACGACAAAACGCACGCACTAGCAAACGAACAAACAAACAAACAAACAAACGAACGAACAAACGAACAAACAAACAAACAAACACGCGTATTCCATTGTACTGTTGAAACAATCTTTTCACAATACCGTAAGATCCGTGTAAATGTTTCGTGAGATTTGTTAGTTAATTAGTTAGTTAGTTATTAGTTAGTTAGTTAGTTAGTTAGTTAGTTAGTTAGTTAGTTAGTTAGTTAGTTAGTTAGTTAGTTAGTTAGTTAAATACAGTTAGTTGCAGTTAGTGAGTTAGTTACTTAGCTAGCTAGCTAGTTGGGTACATCACATAGTAACTGACATGTAGCACTGATACCTCAGATCTGTCAGCGTACTTGTGTCCATGGATTAGACGTGTGACAACTATTTTCCAGACATGGTGCCCGCCGCGCCAAAGAATTTCCAAGTCCGCAATATGTGGTTCAATGACATCACACGGGAGTTTCACGTGACGCTGTTGTGGGAAAGCCCCACAGGTGAGGCGCACACACACACACTACGTTGTTGCAAAACGGTGGTAAACTCATCGACCCTTCACTTTGGGGAGAAAAAGCGAACGCTACCCAACTGCAATAAGGTATAGATCCTCATGAGCCCCCTGAAATTGCGAGGCTCATGAGGATCTATGCCTCTTGCTGAAACATCTTCTATCCATCTGCCTTGAGCGCATGAGTTAAGAAGTATTTTATAAACACAACCTGCGTCCACTGGCTGTGAAAGAAGGCACAGGAAGCTACTTCAGACCTGCAGCCACCATCATCATCAACAATAACATCAACAACAAGACGAACAAAAGAACAGCAACAACAACAGCAATAACAATAACAGCAACAGTAACCACAAAAGAACAACAACAAGAACAACAAAAGAACAGAAACAGCAACAAAAGCAAACAACAATAGCAACATCGGTTACAAGAGCAACAAAAGAACACCAACAACAGCAGTAACAATAACGACAACAATAACATCAATTACAAGATCAACAAAAGAACAGCAACAAGAATAGCAACAGCAACAACAGCAGCAGCAACAAACAACAATAACAACCACAAGAGCAACAAAAGAACAGCAACAGGAATAGCTATAACAAAACTAGCAAGAAGAATCAACGAATCGATGAATCTTTATTTTACAACGGTGAAGATATTAACACAGTCAGTGACTATATCATTTTTCGTACCTGCCGTTGCTAAAACTACGACTAACTAAGTACAAAATATACATAAAACATGGACATCAAAGCACAGTGATACCAAATATACAGTCCACTAAATACAAACACACGCATGCACGCACACCCGCAGCAAGAGTAACAACGACGAAACAACAACAGTAACAACAATAGAACAGCAACATTAAAATCAAAGAAGCAAAAGCCCAGCAACTCCAAGTATAAACCACCCAACATTAGCCCCTCGAGCTCTAGGACACTACACGTTGCATTGACCCCTTCATAGTCATTGGACGCTGATAGTGTAAACTTCTGACATCTTCAGCCCCTAAAGTGCCCCCCGCCGTTCGATGAACACGGATACAAAGTGGTGCCAACAAGAGGCACATATCCTCATGAGCCCCCGCAACTGCGGGGGCTCATGAGGATCTGTGTCTCTTGCTGTTGGATTGTGTTGACGTTTTCTCGGCTGTTCAGGGGTCAGCTGCATTTTTATGAGATTTTAAGGAATGCTCATTTTTTTCCCGCATCTTTCTGCCGCGGCCTTTCACTGATTCGTTTATTTATCTGTTTACAAATCTTGCTGTTCATCTGTTTAATGGAGTAATTGGCTTTGTTCGGAAATCAGCCGCAGGCCAAACTTACACTCTTCGACGAAAACAGTGGATTAAAAGCCCGGACAAACATGCGATATCGCATGTTTGTCCGGTCTTTTAGTCCACTGTTTTCGTCGAAACGCGCGCCACGTGGACCTAGTTCTGATTTCCGGGAATCGTCTGGTGGCTGTGATTTCAGCGTGGACACCTCATAACCTGAAGATGTTCTTCAGTCATGTCTGGAATTGTCCGGCCACCCTGGACCCCGTGGAGCTGGAGGAGAGTAATTACGTTCTGGTGAGTGGCCAGCTGCAAGAGGCTTTCGCTATCATTTGGCATATTCACGATGTGAAGGTCACAACAAGCCTCGCTTTCGATTTGTGAATCAACCGTAGGAAAAATCGGTGCCCACATCGCACTCATAAATGTTTCGGCCTGATTTTGGTCTGGCCGTACACTCTTTGTTTTCTGAGTCGAAAGCGAGGCTTATTTCTATAGTTGACGTTATTTGGAGTTTCACGTCACTGTCGGCCACGACTTAGTTGATATCGATGACGTTAATTTGAGTTTCACGTCACAGGCCACGAATCCAAGAGAGACGTCACATACTGGAACAATAAAAGACTTGACCTAGGAGGACGTGTCACTGCGATTCAGCGCCATCTCGTCAGTCCTGGTGAAGCATGGACGACCACTCTTGCGTTCTCACGCAACAATGATCATCCATGCTGCTCCATAGCGGCGCCACCATACGCTGATTCATTTTATCATTTGATTTTTCATGTTTAACATTTTGATGCATTTCTTTCATGTCAGTCCAACTTTGGCGATACGATGGAAGTGCGGATCCCCGAGTATGCAGTGGGATGTAGTTTGTGGTATGCAGTAAGTATGCAATCATTTTGAAAATTTTGCTCTGATATTATGAAGACAATATAAACTAGTTGTAAAAATTGACATTTCATAAAGCTGATGTCTTTTTGCACTTGAAGACCTAGTTCACTGTGAAACACGCACACACAATTAAAAACCTATTTCACTTGATTTTTTTAAAAATCCCGCTGCAGAGATACAAGGACACAATCCTCCGCTAACCCTTTTGGCTGTCGGTAGCGGTTTTTGTCGCGATGATTCCGACAGGAATCATCGTGACAAAAACCGCTACCGACAGCCAAAGGGTTAAATTCTGGATAATTTAGTAGGCTGTTTTCCCTTGTTATTCTTATTAGCATTTCTCTCTGTTTCACACGCCTTGGGGTACGTCACCTTCTTGATGTGTTATTTTAACCCTTTACCTGTCAGGAAATTGCTATGACCACCCAGCTGCAAGAGGCAGATACGGGAGCTCATGATGTTTTCTGCCTCTCGCTGGCTCCGTTAATATCCATGTTACAAATTCCTAGCACGGCTGCAGTTATCTTCCTCAGACTTCGCCATAGTTTCACGAACTTAGTTTTGCGTCCGTCGGCAGTTAGAGGGTTAATGTTTCGTAACAGTAATATTAAGAAGCAGTAGTAATCACATTTTATATAACTCGCACGCTTTTCTTGACCACTTTGTTACAACGCTCAGTTCACGTTTGGTGATACGGGTTGTGCGGTCTCCGCCCTACTATTTTTTTTTTTTTTTTTTTACTGTTTCGTTGTAATGCCACATAACGATCTGCTACTGAGGTGTGGTAAAGCAAGAGAGATCTAACTGCAGCATCGGAATACTTCGAAAAACAAGAATACGTCCATTCTGAGGTTAACTTGTTTAATGCCGAGAAAACGTAAACACCACCCAACTGCAAGAGGTATAGATCCTCATGAACCCCCGCAGTTGCGGGGGCTCATGAGGATCTATGCCTCTTGCTGACATCACTTTGAATCCACGATCAAGGGACATCTAGGGTCTTTGGTCTTGAATTAACGAAGATTGCAGAAACACAGTCTACGTCTCCTGGCACTGAAAGGGTTAAAGCCCCATCAGAAAATCTATAGGGTTCGGGAAGCTGACGTCATCACGCCAGTTGTGGCGACCATCTTGTGAGGATACGGGACTAAGCGCTTGTAGGGAAATCGCTGTTTTTGTAATGTCAGGAAAGTCCTGACGTACTATAAGCAATAACAGCAAGTCTTGTCATCACTGTAGGAAACCGCTCGCCATAATCTGTTTTTGTTTGTTTCCAGAGACTGAGGAAGAAAAATGAAAAAAAAATCGTGTTGAAACACTATTTCGCTACTATCTGATGACTATGGTATCCTCTTAAGATGGCGGCTGACGCTGGTAGGCAACGCGGGGAACTTCCCGAGCCCTATAGACAGACTAAATTATGCGGAATACTCAGTTCGATCGATAGAATTCTATCGGTCGAGCTGAGTGCTGTTGATTTATTTTGATGTCACGGGAGTAAAGTGAGCATTATATGCGCTGATCTGAACATTGGCGATTTATTCAACGGGAGGTCAGGCGTGATGTAATCTCTTTTTATGACACGATTAGCCGTGTGTGTTTGTCTGCAGGCGGGATCAATGTCTAACTGCCGTGTGTGTTTGTCTGCAGGCGGGGTCAATATCTTACTGCCGTGTGTGTTTGTCTGCAGGCGGGGTCAATGTCTAACTGTCGTGTGTGTTTGTCTGCAGGCAGGGTCAATGTCTAAATGCCGTGTGTGTTTGTCTGCAAGCGGGGTCAATGTCTAACTGCCGTGTGTGTTTGTCTGCAAGCGGGGTCAATGTTTAACTGCCATGTGTGTTTGTCTACAGACGGGGTCAATGTCTAACTGCAGTGTGTGTTTGTCTGCAGAAGGGTCAATGTCTAACTGCCGTGTGTGTTTGTCTGCAGATGGGATCAATATCTAACTGCAGTGTGTGTTTGTCTGCAGGCGGGGTCAATGTCTAACTGTCGTGTGTGTTTGTCTGCAGACGGGGTCAATATCTAACTGTCGTGTGTGTTTGTCTGCAGGCGGGGTCAATGTCTAACTGTCGTGTGTGTTTGTCTGCAGGCGGGGTCAATATCTAACTGTCGTGTGTGTTTGTCTGCAGGCGGGGTCAATGTCTAACTGCCGTGAGGACCTGTACAGCGCAAACGTCTGGATCCGAATAGATCTCTGTAAGTCATGTTCTCTGTGTTCTGACATTCACGTTTTTCTCTTCCAACATCACCAACAACAACACCAATAACAACAACAACTGCGAAAGCAACCACAACAAGAACACCAATAATAACTACAGCAATAAACGTTTGGGTGGAAATGAGTTGCATGTGAGAGAGACATGAGTAGGATTGATTCAGCAGACGGCCTTTCTCTACTTGTCCACTCCCCCACCCCCAGTCACCCCTCCCCCACCCCACCCCCCTTTCCCCCCGCCCCCTCCTCCCCCCTCGTCCCCCCAGGACCAGTAGTTTTCAAACTTACCGTTGATACATCTACAACACAAAGACCCCCAGTACGCAAAAAGACATCCGAACCAGTACAGGTATGCCGCTGTTGGCCAAAATGTATATCGCTTACTGGGACAAACAGATAAATAAATAAATATTACACGTTTGTGAGTTACTAAAAGGGTACCACAGCCTGGATGTTTCGGCCATGATTGGTCAAAAGTAGTGCCAAATGAGCTTGGCGCCTGAGAAAGCGCCAAGCTCACCTGGCACTACTTTTAAACTATCATGCTGACTGATCCATCTCTAATGGTCGGTACACACTTTCTTTGTAGATACATTGTTGTCAGGTGTGAGAGTGCTGATGTTACATGCTTCATGTTACAGTGTGTCACAACCTCTCCGACATCTACTCGGGAGAATACTGCTCGCCTCCGCCATGTGAGTATTTTCCCACAATATTTCATTGATTACTGTCATTTTTGTTGTTCCGAATTAAAAATAGGAACAACGTTGAAATGGGGCTTGGCGGAGCGCGTCCCAGAGAATGGACATGACGTTTTGGGCGTGCGGGCCTCACATTCTGGAAAAGAAGTAACACGATATAATGAGGTCACGTCTAGCTATGCAAACCTTGCCAGAAAACGTACTTTTGGCGCCAAGAGCCGCGTGCGTGCGTGTGTGTGTGTGTGTGTGTGTGTGTGTGTGTGTGTGTGTGTGTGTGTGTGTTTGTGTGACAGCGACTAGAGCCTTCGTCTGTGGACGGATAAGTTTGAAAATTTAGGGTAATATCCCTACAAAAATTATCTCGAGGTATTTTTATTTTTATTTTTTATTTTTAATTAATATATATATATATATATATATATATATATATATATATATATATATATATATATATATATATATATATATATATATATATATATATATTGGCGAGAAAATGGTCGGCCCCCCAAAAAAACACGTTTGATCCGCACTGGAGTCCGGATTTTTTTTTTTATTATTATTTTTACTAGATATTTTGCATATAGCTAGATTAAAAGAAGGCATTGTATGAGTTCGTTAACCAGCATTGTACCTCTTCAACTTTTTTAATCGAAATTTGTAACCCAAGTTAGTTTCGCACCCGCGGCCTTTCGGACGAGAGTCAAACACTTTGTCACTTGATCAGCAGCTCCCGGACATACGAATAAATGGAAGACAGACAGCAGCAAACATGCGAGACGATCCACTGCACTAGTGAATCTGACGATGTCCCCGAGAAAACAATGAACTAAAAAAAGGGCTTAGAGATCGGCTGACATTTTCCGTCATTAGTGAGGTTTCGTTTGACGCCCAACCACGAGCGAGAGCGATGTCATGGCGCATTACCATCTTCGACTATAAGCATAGACAACACTCCAGACATCTCAAAGAGACATAGATCCTCATGAGCTCCGGGCTCATGAGGATCTATGCCTCTTTGAGATGTCTGGAGTGTTGTCTATGCTTATAGTTCAAGATCTGTGTCTCTTGGGGCTGTTTGGAGTTCTGTCTATCCTTGAGGTAGAAACTGGTTATGCGTCTTGAATTCGCTCTCGTTCGTTGTTGGGAGTCGTTCTCCGTAAACATAACCTCTCTAGTACCTTGCTATCTAGTACATGCAGATTTTGCACAATAAGATGTACGATTCAAGAAATTACTAATTTCTTCATAATCAGCCTTAATCTCAGCAGTCAACAAACCGATACGCAAAGCGGCGGTATGGCACCTTCCATATTTCCGTTTACCAATAGTCATTAGTACAATGTAAAAAAGGTTTGACAAAGCGTCAGAAAGTCTAGATGTCAATGATAAAAGGAAACCAAACAAACAATGATAGGCTTGTGATGCAGTTGCGTGTGTTAGGCGTCATACAGATAACATTGTCACTTGAGGCCGTTCTTAATTGGACAAACCTTCCCATACATTTGTTCGCCAACTCTGACGATCTAGAGTGCGCGATCTCGGGTTGGTTGGTTAGTTCGGGGTTTAACGTCCACGGCACTGAAGTGATAATGGACGGCCCTGACGGGCGGGTTATGAGGGACAGGGAAATCTATTGCCTATGGAGTACGACCTGAACACTGATCAACTCAGGCGCACTCCAACTGTGCCACTTTGATTTACCAGGACCTTTGAACGGAAATGCTATTGGGCAAGCCCGTCTTTTTTCCCCTGGATTGCGAGTCCAGCTACCGGGGCCGGGACGGGGATGGTTCTTAATTGGACGATCGAAAGATACAGCGAACTAGTTTGAAGAAGTTCGTGAACCTCGGCAAACCATAGTTCACTGTCGGAAAAAAGATCTCATGACATGTTGAGCAATCCAAGGCGATCATTTTCTCTGATTAATCAAAAATGTTGCTCTCTTCTGCGTTGGAGATAAAAAGATAGTCACCGATCCAACAACCATGGCGGATCGCGGACGGCGTTATTTCACTTTGTGCAAAGAACAAGAGCTATTTTATTGATTTGTGGGAGGCGCAATGCTGTTTGTGGTATCCCTCCTGCAAGGAGTACGAAAACAAAAATCTTCCAAATCGCTAAGCGGTATTGCGGCAGCCATTTTGAACACCTTCGCAGATCTACTTATGCCGAACCAAGCACTTCAATTAAGAAAGAGATCCATGGCGAACCTAGTTTTCTCGTGTTCGCCTAGGTTCGTTCAGGTTCGTTGAACCTCAATTAAGAAAGAAACCAAAAGATCGCCGATCTTCTCCGATCTAGGTTTGCCGATCAAAGGTTTGTCCAATTAAGAACTGGCTCTTAGCCTTTTTATTTCAGAGACAAAAAAGTAAGCTTTCTCAAACTTTGTCAATCTGTTTTGTTTCGTTGGGGCAATGGACACGCCATCTGTTGCATTTACTGTGAAGTTCTGTGACCGGCTTATGTCTAGTTTGTTTGGAATACATTTTATAACTGTTAACACTTTCCTCCCGAGGACCGAAATTTTGAAGGTGCCCTCTGAAGGACTGCATTACAATTCTAGAGACTGGTCGAGCATGATAGTTCAAGGGTGGTTCCAGAATAGCTCAAGCTATTCTGGCACCACCCTTGAACTATCATGCTCGATCCTTGTCTTGGTGTGGTGTGTGGGGGCTGAATGAGTTAACCTTTTCGCTGCCAGTGATGACAAATTGCGCGTCTGAAAGCTCTGCACACTGGCCGACATCCACATATAGATCACAATGTGACTGGATCTAAAATAGGCACACAGAACACAGAACTAACAAGAGACATAAAAGCTCATGAGTGTTTATGTCTCTTGCAGCTGGTTAGCGTTCGCCTTGCCCCGGCAGTTAAAGGGTTAAGCAGCCTGGTGAAACTGAACAGGGCTATAAAAGTGTCATTTTTATGAGAGACAAAACATTGTGCTGACACTTTTTTCCGTGTTTGATCTCGGTAGGCCCAAACAATTAGTCCCGATAAGCGACAGATGTTTAAATGTCACATATGCCGGGTTTTTTTTTACTATATTCAGGAAAATTTGGGTCAATATAATAGAATGTAATATAGCGCTCTCGGGGAAAGAAGGCTCAGTTTGAGAATGTGAGTCACGAAGTTAGTCTAGAAATCACTTCCCCTACCTTATCCCTCCCTCTCTCCACACACACACACACACACACACACACACACACACACACACACACACACACACACACACACACACACACACACACACACACACACACACATATCAACACCCGCCCTATCGCTTGATTTTGCGTAAAGCAACGGAAAGCATTTAGCATAGAAGCGCCACGTTTTTTAGCACAACCCTTGAACTGTCAGTGTAGATCAATATCTTGATGGAGTAGTTTGTCAGGGATAACCCAATGTGCAAATGGCCCGATGACCCTTTGCGCATTGGGAAGTTAATACGTCAGTTATGAAATCATGAAACTTAGGATGTGAGCCAGCACGAACTGCGATCTAAATATGCAGGGTATACTGTCTTAAGTCGTGAAAACCGAAAACAATATTGTGTCACGATGTTAACCTATATCCTCGCCGCCCCCCCCCCCCAACCCCCACCCCCCTCCCAACCCCCGCACCGCCCTCCCCCTCCACCCACAGCCATACATACAGACACCATCCCACCACCCCTGTAACTGCTTTTGGGCATTCATTCATTCATTCAGTTTACTGTCCCACTGGCACCAAGGTGATCGGAGACTAACATTATTTACTTTGGATAACGAACACATAAAAGGGTAAAGCTTTCATTCTGTCCTTATTGTTATAAAATACACCACACTAGGTCTTCGCAATTTAATAGCCAACAACGGTCCTTATATATAAAATACACCACACTAGGTCTTCACAATTTAATAGACAACAACGGTCCTTATATATAAAAGAGGTATGTATAATCTATTTTCATATTAAAATCAGGGTTAAAATTTAGGACCACTTATGTAGAAGAAGTTAAGAATTCCATTTAAGAGTCTATATATACGTCTACTATAATTTTTTTAAAAGTTAAAACCAATTTAGACGTTCGCCATAGAAGTTTGGTCCTTGTGTTTTATTCTTATCAAAATTAACATTTTAAGATAATAAGAGACGTGATTAAATAAATTGTAAAATAAATAAGAAACATAAGTAGATAGGTGTTAAAGATCCTGGTGTGACCTGCGGCATCACTGTTATAGATCAGTTGTGAATTTTTCACACTCGTCTGCTGATCCTACAGCCTACCGACAGGCCACTTGGACCATAGGATATAAAAGAAAGTTCCATTTTAAGACTAAGATTAATAGTAGCATATTTACATTAAGCGGTTAAAAAAAAAAAAAAAAAAAAAGGCCTGAAGGGTTAAGAGCGAGGGTTAAATCTATTCCAGCCTTACATAGAAACAAAATTAAAATACATAAAGAGATATTTATTAAAAAGATTACAATCAGAGACTGTGAACAGGGTGGGGGGAAAAAAATGGAGTGCGCGCCCTCAGATCAGTCTATTTAAACTAGTAGTCCCTAGAACCGCGCCGACCATGATGATGACATCGGTACTGGCCGATTCCAGGATGTCATGAATAGTAGTTACCCCTGGATACGACTCTCTGATTACCCTGCATTCTGCGGCGAAGGCCCCACACCCGAGAACAGCGTGATCGGGAGTGAAGCCCTCGCCACAGCGACAGACGGGGTCAGACCATCGCACAAGCCAACTATTTGTGCAGAGACGATTAATAATTTCCAACGAGAATGGTAATTTATAAATACTGTGTTCTTTCTGAAGTCTATATGCTAGGACGCCCGGGTGCTCCCGCGCCAAAACTCTTTTTTCACTAGAATAATTGTTTTTAATTTGTTTCGCTATGAGAATTCGTGTTTCTTTGGTAGTCATGAATACTAGCGACTCGTCTATAGACGGCAACGAGCACAACGCTATAACGCAAGCGTTTCGATGGCTAAGGTTTTGTTTGGGCTAACACTAAACCGGAAGCGTTTCGATGGGAATTATGTACCCACTCCATAAAGTTTATCCTACTTTGACACATGTATTGATATATGTATCACAAGCAAATTAATATTCATGCACTTGCTTGATATACTTTCTTCCCAAAATCTCTTGCGCCGACTGGAAGACTCGATCTTGATGATACTTGCATTTTTCCGGGAAACGCGAAATATTTTCATTCCGCAACATTAAGAAGCTCCGTATTTGTAGTAGTAATGAAATACTTCTTAGTGTACGGACGCTGGAGATGTATATCCTGTACACACACACACGAGCGGAAAACAGACGCTAGTCGCTGCACTGACTAGTGAAATTAACGAGATGTAAGCTGGCGATATCGACAACCTGAGATAAGAAATAAATAAACAAACCTGCTGGTATTTTCCGCAATTATGCGTGATCTAGTTACAAGTAGAGTTGACTCAGTAACACGCACGGTTATGGGTCACTCTCCAAAGCTGTGTACCACAGAGGGTCATACTCTCAAATGAGTGTTTTTGTAAGCATTTCCTACCGATCGGCTGTGTTGCTGTTACCGATCCGTAGGGAATTGAAAAGACTATGAATTGAAATAAAATTCGCTTCAAAATGCGACGTCTTTGCTTGTGATGTTTACGCCTGAAATGTCAAAAAGGTGCCCAAAATGGCGTATGGAAATGTGGCATGCATTGAGATCCTTTCCCTTTTCATGTACCAAATCTGACTGAGTTTCAATAAAAAGTCTCAACCCGCTGTTTTCTGCTGTTTCTGACCTGACGTGAGTTTGTGATTTATTTTCTCCACAAAATAATTCCGATACCTTGAGATTAGTGGCCAGTGAGAAAAATAGCCGTCCACAGTATCGCGTGTTGCCGCCACAACAAACAGGCACCGCTTCTTTTCACTACACGTACGAAGACAGAACTATTTTTATCCTGAGACCTTGATGTGTTAGAAACGTGTAGGTCGTGATTAATTTGTGAATGAGACAAATACAGCCTTTTTTCGAGTTTTTAAATGGTAATCGACGATCGCTTCCTGTTTTCGCTGTTACGTTGAACTACATCATTTTCACAGTTTACGATAGAAAACCTACAGCTCACGAACTATGTTGCATATGAATAGCTTCCAGGGGTCAGCGGAAGGCTAGTAGTGCACTTTGTCAGTTTGAAAGAGGTTCGGAGAGAAAGCGCGAAGCTTGAATGAATTTGGTTTCCTTCTCACTTGCAAAAGTTACTTTAGACGAATTTACACTTTCGCATCTTTACCCCCCCCCCCCCCACCCGGGTCTGCCCTGGGGGACTTGGGTGGGGTTAGGTATTTTTTAGTTCCCAGGGTCACCCTGGTCAGCCCCACAGGGTGGGTTTTTCTCTCTATTCTGGGGCATGTGTTTCTGTCTACCCTTTGTCCATTCACCTGTATTTGCCTTTTTAAAATTCTCCCTACTGTCTGCACTGCCTGTAGCTCTTGATATTGGATGTGTGTTGCTAAATGGTCTTAGCTTTATTTAGGCCCATGTGTTAGGTTTATTTAACGTATTTGACCGACTGGCGACATACATTCAATGTTCTGTTTAGGTTTTTTTCACAAGCAGTGCAGGCACGTCCTGAGAAAGCCTTGTTGCTGTCGGGACGTTAAGCAATGTACAATCAATTCGCATCTTTACCACTTCACAAAAACATGCACATGCATGAATGCGAATATTCTTCTTTTTTTTTTTTCTTACATAAAATGATGAATTAAAACTTTATTTACACGAAAACACAAAAAAAATACATTTAGAGGTATTAGATTTTTTGTGATCAATGTTACACTTTTGGTACACAATGAATCAATGAATCAATGAATCAATGAAACTTTATTTTACAACGGTTTAGGCATTGACATCGTCATCGACACAGCCATTTTACAAACCTGCCGTTGCTAACAACTACAAGACTAACTACAAATATACATACATATAAGTAAACATAATACTTACAAAGAGATGACAACACTATTCACATAGACAGACATACTCATAGACTCACAGACACCCCCCACCCCACCCACCCCCCTTCACACATAGACAGAGCTAAGTAGTCCAAATGATAAATGAAAAGGATAACAGACTTAATTGGGAATAAATTGGACCCAGCATAAAAAGAAACATATAATACAAGTGGTTAAGTCATCCCTACGAGTGATCCACAAAATATTTGCAGAGACCCTTTTTAAAACAGGCTAGCGAGGAGGCGGATTTTACATGGTCGGGAAGGGCATTCCAGATAAGTGCCCCTGAGAAGGATAAGCTAGTTTTATATAGATCGATCCTTGGTTTTGGGACTATGAAAAGCTTTCTGATGTTTCCAAGCTTGGACTCAGACTTACGGAACAAAGTGGAGATGTACTCAGGTGTTTTGCGTTTCCACACTTTGAACATAAAGATTGCTTTGTTATATTTAAAATGATCTTGAAGAGGCAGGAGACCTGCTTTTGATAGCTTTTCTTCAGTGCTTAGGTGTTGATCAGGGCAGATTATTTTGGCCGCTCGTCTGTGAAGGGAATTGAGTCTCTTTAAATGGACCTCACTACACCCATCCCATACCGATGACGCGTAATCGATATAAGAACGTATGTGAGCGTTATAAAATAGTTTACGGGTATCTGAATCAGTATAATATTTTAGTTTTGATAACATAAAGAGATTTTTGGCTACTATTTTGCATAAGGCGTCTGTATGAGCTTGCCATTTTAGCTGACTGTCGATTTTAATCCCCAGTACTCGATGTTCATTTACCTGTTCTACCTGACTACCTTTAAGAGAAAGGTTAAGTAATAGAGGCATTATCTGCTGTTTTTGGCGTGTGGCGACTACCATCGATTTCGTTTTGGCTGGATGAACAACCATAGAATTGTTTATACACCAAGCTGATACTTCATGAAGACTTTGTTGTAGGTTGTCGGAAATTACCTGTATATCTTTACTAGTAGTATGAAGTGAGGTGTCGTCAGCAAAAAGGTCGCATTGTACATCTTGGCAAGTAATATGTAGAGGCAAATCATTGATAAATAAGCAAAACAGTAGAGGGCCCAGCACAGACCCTTGGGGCACACCGAAGCTTACATCTTTGAGAGAGGAGTATGAGCCATGAACAAGAACCTTTTGTTTTCTTTTAGTAAGGTAAGATGTGAAAAAAGCAACTGCGTCTCCGTTATTGAGGTATGTGTGAAGCTTAGAAGTCAGAATAGTATGGTTAATCAGATCAAAAGCATTCTTAAAATCCAGATAGACTACTCCTGTTAACTGTGACTTATTCATACCCTTGAGCCATGTGTCAACAAGGCGTGTAAGTGCTGTGTGGCATGAATGCTGCGGACGAAATCCGGATTGGAAAGGGTGGAGGAGCTTAAGGTTTTCTAGGTAAGCAAGCAGGTGTTTATGAACGTGCCTTTCCAGTGGTTTGGACAAAACAGATAATAAAGAAATAGGCCGATAATTATTAGGATCAGAACGATCTTTTGTTTTTGGAAGTGGAATTACTTTGGCATATTTAAGTTCGTTACGAAAAGTGTTATGCTGGATACAGAGATTATAAATATAAGTTAAGGATTCTACAATGTATGGGAGAGACAGTTTAAGTATTTTCGGGCTGATGTCATCAGGCCCCGAGGACTTTTTATTTGGAAGGTTACTTCTGAGTAAACCCACTTCATGAACAGCTAACATAGGGATGTTGAAGGGGGCTGTGCCCATTGTTCTTTGTTGACAAAACTCAGACAGCAAATTTGAGCGGTGATAAGTGTTATCCTGGCTTGGCGATATTAGAGATTTGGCAATCGAAAGAAAATGGTCATTGAATGTATCAGCAGTAAGATTAGTGGGAATGGTAGTTGCGGTACTTGGAGACCCCCCTAGTAAGTGTGTTTAGAAGGCGCCATATAGTAGAGGTATCTTTGCTGTCTTTAACCGTGTCACGAACTAACTTTTTTCTTGCCTCTCTGATCATGTATTTAACACGGTTACGCTGTTGCTTATATTCAGTGAACATTTTATTGCTACGTAGATCGTTTCTAAGCGCCATCGCCTGCATGATTTCCGGAGTAAGCCAGGGAGGAAGAGTGTTAGATTTTACCCTCCTCTCGCGTAGAGGAGCATGTTTATTAAGTACATTTAGGAAAAGAGAGTACCAAATACTGAGGGCGGTATTAGGATCATAGGACAGGAGCACGTTATTAAAAGGAGTATTTTCTAGATCAAATAGAAATTCGTCTTTCCTGAAGTGTTTGAATGTCCTATACGTTATAGTTGTATGGCCGTTCTTTTTTGGTTTAGGGAGTTTAGAAGACCAGGAGCAAGCCACAGGATAATGATCACTAACACTAAGATTTGAGACATCAACGTCAGAGACGGCTTTGGGTTTATTAGTATATATGTGGTCTATAAGCGTGGAAGTAGTTGGAGTAATTCTGGTGGGTGATTTCACTAACTGTACTAAGCCAAACAGAGATGACGTTGAGCCCCAGGCGGGGTGCGGCTTAAGTAAGTCTATATTAAAATCGCCCAATAGAAGAATGTCGGCCTTCTTTTTTAAAGCTCTGTCAAGGTTATGACTAAACTGATCGTACCACTCAAAAGTTGAGGCGGGATTTCTATATAAGAACCCAATTAATACCGGTTTTGATTTCGGACACTTGACTTCGACCCATACGCACTCCACCCCGATCATTTCTAGGTCGACGCGTCGATGAACTGATTGCTGGATAGAATTATGAATATAGACAGCGATGCCAGTTTGACCGGGAGACAAGGGGTCTCGTCTAATAACTGAAAAATTGGGGATACTGATTGCTGCATCGCTTACACAGGAACTCAGACGCGTCTCACTGAGTCCAAACAGGTGGAACGGTGTAGGATCGTTGATATATACAGATATGTCGGCTAGTTTGTTGTACAAATGAAACACATTGAGGTGCCCTATTCTCATAACTGCACCTTTGATGGAAAATTCGCTTGGACTTATTACAAAATACAGAGTGCACAAGATAAACAATGAAGAAACAATTGAATACAGAAAAACACTGAAATAAAAAATACTATAAAACTATAAAACGATAAAAGGCCACGTAATTGAATAAAAGTCCTCCAGAGAACAAGTAGCAGTTAAGCTACTGAGCTCTCAAAAACTCGCTGCGGGAGTGACTGAACCACAAGAAAAAAGTGACGCAACTTGAAACGCCGCATGGAACACCTGTATGTTCGGCTGTCACTAAGTTCCCTTCTTTGTCGTTCCAGTACAATTTTAATTAAATGTAAAGACACGAAAGAGGCTGAAAATTAAGTCTTTCTTAAATGAGCACAATCTTTACAGTGTAAACTAACACAGTATCTGGTGGTAACACTCAATGTTACTGTCACATCAGTTTATGACCAACGCGGCTAGAAGGTAGAACCAAAGTAATCAATAAACAGCACAGTGGATGCAGACAATAACGTTGGTAGTCACTCTAACTGATTTACGGTAAGAACAAGTTACATCTGTAACAATAGCAGTCAGCTTGCCGTGCTCGTGTTCACAATCACCAAATATAAACGTCTAATTAAAGCGTCAGCAAATCAGTGATGAACACCACCTACTAGTTCAAAAATGAAAATTAACCCTTTTGTTCATGCATCCACCGGTGCTGTTTGCAGCATCGGTGGTTGCATGCACAACGGGGTTAAGCAAATTAGTGGCAGATAAATCCCTGTAGGAAAGGATGCGGTTAACTCTTGTCAGTTGATATCGCAGCTAATCAGTTAATAGTAGACACCACCTATTAACCCAACAATGGACAATTAATCCTCTTGTTCATGCATCCATCGGTACTGTTTGCAGCATGTACTGTTTGCAGCACCGGTGGTTGCATGCACAGGAGGGTTAATGAGATTATTAGCCGGTAAAGCCCTGAATGAATGGCTGTAGGAGCTGCGCAAGCATGCGCATCTTCTGCGTTGCGTCTAATCCGGGTGTAATTGCAGGGCTCTCCCACCCTCTGGTCGGTGTGGGATTAGCGGTGGTGAGGGCGTGAAGGGCGCTGTTAGAGCCTTGGTCGGAGGGTGGAATGCGCGGAAATTCACGTTCTGACGGAGTGAACTGCCCGGCGTGACCTTGCTGGGGACAGAATGTCGGGGGGTAACCAGGCTGGGCAGAGTTGTAAATGGCATTGTCAGACATGTTGAACTGGGTTTGAGCAGAATGGGCTTGGCAAATTTGAGACTGTTGAAAATGGGCTTGAACGTGGTTGGAATTAGCTTGGCTGGGAGGGGTTTGGTTGTTGTGGGGGTGGGCGTTGGTGTGGGCATGGTTGGGGTGGGAATGGTTGGGATGGGTATGGACTTTGAAATTGTTTCCTCCATTTGCTTGTCCCCATCCTGTGCCCCTGCCAGAAGCCTGATTTTGGTAGTGCTGTGGTCCTCGATTTTGAGGGTTGGTAGGCGCATGACGATCCGCTTTCGGCACATCGTATCCCGGTGAGCGGCGTGCTGCTCCGGCGAACCTGATGGCGAGTGCCAGTCGCTTGGTGCCTTCATCTGTCAGGTGACTTCTGTCTCTCTGGAACAGAGTCTGACGCGGCGCAAGATTAGCTGTCAAGAAACGGGGGACATGGTCGATGTAGGGGATCTTGACCTGCTCACACACAGCCCTGAGATTGTCGTTGGAAGCAAACACAGCCTTTGCCAGGTAATGTTCAGTTCCACCTGGAATAATGCAGGATATGTACACAGCGGCGCTGGGAAAGGCTGAGCGTAGGAAACGGAAGAGCTGGTCCCAGGACTGCTTGCTGACGGCGCCCACTTTGCAGCTGTTGATACCAACATGCGTCGTCACACGGCGGATGTGGGGCATTGGTGGCAAAGTGCGGAGCCACTCAGTGACATCAGCTACAGTCAGGCCGGAGACAGACAGATTCTGTACAAGGGCACCGTCGACAGACATGCCCTTGCCACAGCTTTAGAGAGTGACCCATTATACAAAGTACTGATGTCTTCATATACTAGTCGACAGCGATATGCAGTCGTCTGCAATTCGTGTGTTTTGTCTAAACAACGCAATCAGCCGCAAAATGAATAACGTGAGGCACAGTTGTTGTTTTTTGGACTGGGTGCATAAATCATACTGAGCAACATTTTGCTTTTTATAGTGCCGATAACCGACAGATGTGACTACCTCAAATCAAATGTCCTCGTCTTACGACTCAGACATTTTGATTCGGGTCTCGCAATCACATCTGCCTGTTATCGGCACTATATCAAGCCAAATGTTGCTTAATATAATATAATATAATATAATAACTCGCATTGTCTGTGGCTAATATATTTGAGCCTCGGTATACCGCGATCTAGTATAACCGCGGTATCTGATACAACGCGTGCAAGGTCTCTGGCCGATACCCGGATGCCCGGTGAGCAAAAGATCCTCTGGCCGACTTCAGCCTTAGCTGGCCTGCGCACGTTCGTGCGCGGGCCAGCTAAGGCTGAAGTCGGCCAGAGGACCTTTTGCCTACCAAGTGGTTCTTCTTCACTGACAAGTCCATGTAAATTTAGCACACTATTTATAACGCGATCGCGCATACTTTTGCAGGGCAGCCTATTTGGGGATGCGTCGTATTAGCTCTATTAGACAGTTCCTTACCTCAGAGGCTACAAAAACTCTGGTTTGTTCATTTGTTCTGTCTCGCATTGACTATGCCAACTCACTCTTATCTGGATGCCCGCAGTATCTATTTGATCGGCTCCAGAGAGTCCAAAATTCAGCCGCACGTCTGGTCATGAAAGCAAAAAAGTCAGCCAATGTGTACCCCATCCTGCACGCTCTCCACTGGTTGCCAATGAAGAAGAGAGTCAAGCACAAATTCTTGTCCATTTGTCATGTTTTCCTTTCTGGCACTGGACCCACTTATCTCTCAGAGCTCCTTCACTGTTATATTCCTTCGAGGCAATTGCTCAGTTCGTCTGACAATAAAATGCTTCGTATTCCTACAGTAAAGACTAAAGGATTTGGGCAGAGATCGTTTTCTTACCAGGGTCCATCAGTCTGGAATGATCTTCCTAAATCATTGAGATACAGTGAGTCTAGTGCCAGTTTTAAACACAGTCTTAAAACCCATCTTTTCCCATCTTGATTATCAGTGTTTATGTATTTAGTCATTTTCTGTTCTTTTGTGTAATTGTACATGTGGCTTTGGTTTTGTCACTTTTTGTGTAATATTTTTCTTGTTCATATGTACGGCGCCTAGCGCATCTTACCATGTATAGGCGCCTTATAAATCTTCCTTATTATTATTATTATTATTATTATTATTATTATTATTATTATTATTGACGTCATGGCTCCGGTGTACCGCGATATACGGAGGCTAACCTGTCTCATTGTCTTTGCCTTGGCTAACACAGGTCAGTATTATGCGGTCCAGGACACCGACATACCGACAAAAAATGGCGTGACGCCTATAATTCAGCCGACATCTTTGTCAATGACTCTTCAAGAGAGGCCCCTGATGGCCAGGTCAAATACAGTGAAATTGTAAAGTGATTGTTGACAGTTTCCCAATGACAGATGAAAAGTAAGTCTGAAGATTGGCAGGATATTGGTCGATTAATTACTTGCTAACCGTTGTTTTCGTCTTTTCTCTTTCGTGGCCGGCACCGTTTTGTGGACCTGGTTTTATAATGATCAAGAACAAGACGCCAACCTTTAAATTGTTTTCATGCTGGCGTGCGGGTGTTTAGAAAGTATTAGAGAAAATGAAATTGCTGGGGGTAGGGGGGGGGGGGGGTGGCATGCAAAAATAAAGTGCAATCATCAATTTGTGTCCCTTGAGATGATGACCACGTGTTCGTGTTGCCGGTAAATCTGATAGCGTGAACACCCATATTGTGTTCTCAGATTGCCGGAAACGCAACGTGCAACACAAGGGTACAAGAGACATAGATCCTCATGAGCCCCCGCAATTGCGGGGGCTCATGTGGATCTATGTCTCTTGTCTCTTGTTGCCCTTACGTGCCTCAGGCAGTGAATCTGTATGAGTGTATGAGACAGGATTCCTAATCGCTGACATGTGATGAGGCAAGCCGCTATTATCAGAAGACCCGGGTGAGGCTGCACGTAATTAATAATAGCCAGCAATGGCCTGCCTGTAATGGCCTAGCGGCGGCCATTTCATCTATATTAAACCCCACGCAAAGATCTCGCTGCAGAACAAAGGGAACGTTGGTTTAGCACCATCATGGTGGCTTGGACGATCACAGGTCATCCATTTGTTGACCGTGTAGCGCCATCGCTGTGGTGCTGATCTTCGGTCTTCCTTCTGTTGACTTTGTAGCACCATCATGGTGGCATTGATCTTAGGTCCTCCTTTTGCTGACCGTGTAGCACCATCGTGGTGGCCTTGACAGGGCCTGATCCAGGGGGGAGGGGCGGGGGGGGGGGGTCCATGGACACCCCCCCCTTCTCTTCCCCCATACAAACTACAACGTAAAACTTTGATACACTGAAGGATGATCTTTGCTCACCTTGGTGAAAAAAACAGTCGCGGGGGCTCATGATGATTTTTGTCTCTTGTTAGTTTCATGGGTTTTTTAATGCCTATTTTTGGGTCGCATTTACTTCTGTTTCTTCACACGAATGTCGGTCAGCGTGAAATTGGTTATGACGCGAAATCCGTGATCACTGGCAGGGAAAGGGTTAATACCGCGAGAGACGGCTACGTGACGTAGATTTATTTCTCATGTGTGCCACTTTTGCTCCATGGGGGGGGGGGGGATGGGGGGGGGGGGCAATATACTTGTCTGCAGTGATTTATACATCGGTACTAAACAGCGCGTCAGTTATGTGTGTATGTGGGTTTGTATGACAACATTTATTGTTTTTACGTCAGCTGCATCCAGAAAATTAACCCTCTGGCTGCCAGTAGCTCTTTCTGGCGCAATGATTCCTGCAGGAATCATCGCGACAAAAAGCGCAAATGTCATCACCTTGCGTAGGCTCAGTGCCTTTGTTATGCTGTGAAAACAAATGGCATTTACGGTCGTTGTGGCTTCTTTGTCGATGCAAAATAGCCATTTTTTGACAGGAAAGAAGCTAACTTATGACTTAAACGCCCAAGAAATGAAACCCAGTAACAACTGACGCAGCAGCAATTATTTTTTTCCAGACAAACGACCAAACAATCAAACTAAATAAATTGCCAAAAAGCAAACCCGGAAAAGTGCTTTAACCGTGTGTGTGTGTGTGTGTGTGTGTGTGTGTGTGTGTGTGTGTGTGTGTGTGTGTGTGTGTGCGTGCGTGCGTGCGTGCGTGCGCGTGCGTGCGTGCGTGCGCACGTGCAAAACTATACACCGTCTATATCTCTACCCAAAAGAAAACAAGTCTAAAAGATTAAATGACGTACAGTCACGCAATTTTGAAGGCTTTCATCATTCAAGATAATGAACGACAGCGAAGGTTCACATCTTGATTATCTCGTGTCACACAGCATCTGACATATTAAATATATAGGCTGATGGGCCAACATCGGCCCGATGGCCTTTTGCGCATTGGGTAGCCGGGAAGGAAAGTAAATGAAATTCAGCACCCAGGTAATTTGACCTAACCTCCCCAGTAACTGAAGCCAGCCGACTGTGTTTGTAAGTCGTCGTTTCGATTGGATGTATTATGTTACAGTCAACCCGCCGGGTAACCCCGAGATTGCAGACGTGCGCACTACCCCGGTGACGGGTGGCCGTGGACGGGTGGTGGTGACGTGGAACCGACCCGAGGACCTGGGTTCCGCTGGAACAATTGGTTACTACACGGTGTTCTACGGGCCGTTTGACAACCCGCTGGGTGGCTTCCTCTCCTCACAGAACATCACGGTCAATAATGTAAGTTAACCCTTTTAGCTCCACTGCCGCATTTCCGAAATTCTGAAATTGTCACAAATTGTACAACGACTTCGTAACATTTGCAGGAGATGCGCCATTAAAACTGCAGGAGATGCAGGGCCGGATCACTTACATGTTTGGGAGGGGGGGGTCCCAAAAAAATTTGGGAGAAATTAACCACCTGAAGCAGACACCTAAAACAGAGTTTTGACTGTTTTGACTGTTTTGAGTATGGTTTTATTTGGGTTTGTTTTTTCACCAAGGTGAGCAAAGATCATCCTTCAGTGTATCAAAGTTTAATGTTGTAGTTTTTATGGGGAAAGGGGGGGTCCATGGACCCCCCTGTCCCCCCTCCCCTGGATCCGGCCCTGAGATGGCTTGACCATGATAATTCCAGGGTAGTGCCAGATTAGCTTGGCGCCTGACGGCGTCAAGCTAATCTGGCACTACCCTTGAATTATAATGGTCGATCCGTCTAATGCTGAAGTGCGTGAGGGCTAAATGGGTTATAACGTAGAACGTCATCCTGCAGGAATCACCGCGACAGAAAGGGCTCCCGACAGCCGCAGGTTGAACGTTTAGAGCTTGGCGTCTTTTGTTCCAGGGTCTTTTGCTTTCTGTTTGGTCCAAAATCACAGACCATCACACATATGTTTCACATATTTTATATTTTGAAAACAGGTTTCAGTTCCGAAAAAATAGTATGTCAATCAATCAGTCAGTCAATCAGTCAATCAGTCCAGTCAGTCAGTCAGTCAGTCAGTCAATCAATCAGTCAATCAGTCAGTCAGTCAGTCCAGTCCAGTCCAGTCCAGTCAGTCCAGTCAGTCCAGTCAGTCAGTCAGTCAGTCAGTCAGTCCAGTCAGTCCAGTCAGTCCAGTCCAGTCCAGTCCAGTCCAGTCCAGTTCAGTCAGTCAGTCAGTCAGTGTAGCCCATGTATGTAGGCTGTGTGTGTGAGTGTGTGTGTGTGTGTGTGTGTGTGTGTGTGTGTGTGTGTGTGTGCGCGCGCGTGCGTGTATGTGTGTATGTGCGTGTGTTTCGTGTTAGGAATGCGCCTACATGGTGCGAGCAGGTGTTTATTTAAAGAGTGAGTGCGTGTTGTTGTTGTTTTTCTAATTCTTCTTCTTTTAAAATTATTTTATGTGCTATAAGCGCTCCAAGCTTGCTGTCTGTCGGGAAGGACGCTATATAAAAACTATGTATTATTATTATTAAATCAGAGCGAGTCCCCACAGAGCGTGAAAATTTATACAGTGCTAACTGTCTACATTTTTTCTCTTAAATCTGCAGGAAACTTTACAAGTGGACTTCGAGATCCCTGGCACAGAAGAAGGACAACATTTCGGCGTGATGGTAGGTACCCAATGCGCAAAAGGTCATCGGGCCGACGTTCGCCGCCGTTGGCCCGCGCACTGGGTAAAGTGTACAGCAATACTATACTTGCTCTATACAACTGACGCAAAAACTGACGCATTCAGCAGCGATGTGCAGCCTGAATTTGACGTCACACGCATTGTTCTCTATAACCCCTTCACTGCCGGGGATAGCTGATCGTCACTCAACTGCAAGAGGTATAGATCTTCATGAGGCCCTGCAGTCGGGGGGGGGGGGGGGGGGGGCTCATGAGGATCTTTGCCTCTTGCTAAAAAGAACTTTTTTATCCTTGTTCCTTTGACGAGAATACCCCAACGAAGAAAAAACCACTTTCTAAACGTGTTTCTTTCTTCGTTCGATTACTTCCTGCATTTTACACACTTGCCAGTCGCCTTCTTCTGGTCTGAATTTTTTTTTTTTTCTTTTCCTTTTAACGGCTCAGGATCTTAGACGTTAAATATCCGATGATTTCCAAAGTAAAGTCTGTGTCCAGTGGCAGTCAAGGTGTTAAAATCGTCAGCACCTATTACGCACGCAGCTGCATGTACTATACTTTGACGTCACAAGCACTGTGTGTGACGACAGAAATAATACGTCGCATCGCAGACTGAATCATGACAACATCAGGCAGCGTCAGCGTAAATTTATTTTTTGCTGACAGCTTGTCGGTTCGAGTTCGTAATGTGAGCTTCAATAACCCCCTTAAAAATGAAACACGATCTAAGTGCAAGAGATAAAGATCCTCATGAGCCCCCGCAACTTGTGGCTCATGAGGATCTATGCCTCTTGTCACACGACTTTGAATCCATGTTCCTGGGACGGCTGGGGCTCGTTTGCGTTGAATAACCAAAAGATTGCAGAAACACACTCCACGTCCGCTGGCAGTAAAGAAATGTAAGAGTTACTTGTATCCTTTTTTGGGCTTTCGGTCGCGCTTCCCAGTGCGCAAAAGCCATCGGGCCGACATCGGCCGCCGTTGCCCCGCGCATAGCTGTGCGATGTCCAACGGCGGCCGACGTCGGCCCGATAGCCTTTCGCGCATTGTTTTTTGTGTTGTTGGTTTTTTTTCGAGATGGCTGCTGCGCTAACAATGGCCAAAGAGTGAATGTATGCTTTCTGTGACAGGTGATGGCCGGAGCTCCTGGTCAAGTGATCGACCAGCCAATTGGACTGATGTTTGACGTCACCACCCTCTCCTATCCCGGTATGACGTCACAGTGCGGCAGAGAGGGCTATTTGTGTGCTGGTCTGTGATTTTGGACCTTATGGCCGTGAGGTCCCAAAACATTGACTAGCACCTATTGTGCATTTAATTTATTTATTTGTTTATTTATTTGTTTGTTTGTTTGTTTGTTTGTTTGTTTTGTTTTTCAGTCTTTCTCGGAGTAAAATGTTTTATGAGGGTTATTTTTCTTCATCCAGGTCCACTGACCTATATTTACTTGACCTCTGACTTCAACAATTTTCGCTTTGAGTTCCTTCGCGCATCTTAGCCGCGCACTTTTGCATTGCCCTTTCCGGTACCAATGTGAAAAGACACGTCGAAGTACGAGTGCATACGAAGTTATTTGGACTGTTTTGACTATTTCGGCACGATGTCGAAGCGACAACACGGTGGGAGTCGTTGCAAAAACCATCTTTGTTACTATGTTTAATCAAAAGAAGTTAAATAATGAGATCAGCTGACTAAAAGAAGAGAAGAAATAGCTATCAAATTGAAAGAGAAGTGTATTTATTTGCATATGTGGCTTGAAGCATTCTCAGAAGATTATGAATTAAATTTTATAAAATAGTTTGCGCTTTCATTGATGCTTTAAAATTTATTTTTTAATGAAGGAAATTTTAAGCAATTAGTTTAGCAGATAATATATTTTAATTTCCCATTGCACCATTTAGAAACTAATGCATGTATATTATATTTATTACTAATACTATTAAAAAAAGAATATCTTAATTTTTAAGTGGTGTAATGGAATGTTGAAATATATTACCTGCTAAAATAAATGCACGTAATTTCCTTCATTAAAAATGAAACATATTCTTTTTCAACACGCTCCATCAGATCTTAATAATAAAAAAATGCATCAAGTTAGTGCCAATTCCTGATTACAGCTGTGCGGTATGTAATGTAGTCACAGTGACAGTGGTGACACTCTTTCTTGAATTTTAGATCTACGAACGTTGTTTGTATCGAATAATAACATGAAGAATATCCTTTTCCATTAAAAGACATTTTTTTAACAGCCCAGGTTTTTTTGTGTGCAATTGGGAAACCCTCCATAATCTGCCCCTGACTGTATCTCAATAATGAATATTTTCTTGGATGGCGAATCTCCAAGGAAAAAAACAAAATTAAGTGTTTGTTACAGCTATTATGTCAAGACAATTTTGGGTACTTTGGTATTTGAATGTGTTTGTTTAGGGGTTTTGTTAATTTTTTTTCCTTTTCATTCCTAATTTAAAGCTAAGGTTAGATGATTTGGCCCCAAAAAGCTTGTTTGAGGTTATTCAACCCACCATATTTTTATTGTGGTCCCTACGCCTTTTTGTGCAGTGGGCTGGAAAGGGTTTTTTTTCCCCTTTTTTAAGCCCACATTTTTCCAGTTTCGGAGATGTACAAACATATTTTTCTAAATTTCTGACCTGTACGTACATATTTTCCCAGATATCTGGAGATATACACATATAGCCCTCATATTTTCTTTTCAGCTCAGTGAACATTGTTTTTCTTACTATGTTCTAAGCGCTAACGCTGTACCACATAAAAGTTTTTCGATATGAAAACTCTGTTAGATGTCAAACAAGTTCATTTAGCGTTGATATAAAAGAAAACCGAAGACCTTACCTCGACGATTGAATAAAAAATGCCCGTTTCAAACGGGATACACGCATTCCTTTCTCTGTCTTCCATGATAGTCGAAATGCAACCGGAAAAACCTAGGCAAAATCGCAAGCCGGCGCATGCGCACAAACCCGAAGCGAACTTCGCAATAGGCTTTGAGAAGGTACACGCGCTCAGTCAGACATCCAGTAATGTAGTATCCATGTCCAGGTCAGTGTGACTGCTGTAGTCACGTGAGACTTGCGTACATATTTGACTGTTGTAGACGGGTGTGGCTGTTGTGTCCAGGTGTGACTTTCGTGCACAGGTGTGCCTGTTATGTCCAGGTGAGGTGTTGCTGTCTGACGGGGGGCTGGTGGTGTACCGAGAGCCTGACATACCGGTCAAAGTGCGCGTGTACTGGCCCTTCCCCACCCCTACCCCCCGGGACCACACTTCGCGAGTTAGCCGGGTGGCCGTGCAGTGGGGCAAGGTAGATCGACGGCGCACAGACGTCCCCCAGGACGACGTGGGCGACGATGGAGATGCTGGCGCTGGCGTGGATGGTGGTGTGGTGGTGATGCCGAGAGAGGGACTGGGGTACAACTTGACAAAGATTCACACAGTGAACTTACTGGACACCAACATGACAACGGTCCAAAATCCCGAGAAGGTGAGCCATCGCGGATACACTCCCAATGCGCAAAGGTCATCTGGCCGACGTCGGCCGCCGTTTGCCCGCGCACAGCCGTGCGCGGGCCAACGGCGGCCGACGTCGGCCAGATGGCCTTTTGCGCATTGGTCCGGCGGTTCCAGAGGGGTCCCGCGGGTTCCTGGGCTGGTCTGTGTTTTCGGGGCCGAAAGGCTTAAAAACCGCAAGGTCCGAGTTTCTTCTAATCACTGGTCGAGCTTGAGTGTTCATGTCCACCCCGCCGAAAGCGCCCTCAGTCAGCAGTCGCCCCAAACGCCCAGCCTCCATCCCCCCACTCCATCAAGAAATATCTGCATCCGCCAGTGCTGTGCCCATTTCTTGCTGGTTGCGTATAATGTCTTCTCAACACACATCTGGCGTACACTGGCCGCACAGACCTTTGAGTAGTTATCTGCCCTGTTTAACTCATTCTGCCCGCGACACACCACAGCAAGATATAGCTCGACCATGATAGTTCAAGGGTGGTGACAGAATAGCTTGGCGCCTATAGGCGCCAAGCTATTCTGGCACCACCCTTGAACTATCATGGTCCATCTGTCTCCTGAATTGTAATGCAGTCCTCAGAGGATGACTCTAGAATGTGGGCATTTCGTACCTCGGGCACAATGAGTTGACCGTCAGTAGAGGATATAGTTCTTGGTTGTCATTATCGTTTAACCCTTTGTCTGTCGGTAGCGGCGGTTTCTGTAGCGATGATTCCTACAGGATACCAACCTTAACCCTTCCTGCGGGAATCATCACTACAAAAACCGCCGCTACCGACAGGCAAAGGTTAAACGATAATGACAACCAAGAACTGTATCCTCTACTGACGGTCAACTCATTGTGCCCGAGGTACGAAATGCCCACATTCTGGAGTTATCCTCTGAGGACTGCATTACAATTCAGGAGACTAGATCGACCGCCGCTACCGACAGCCAGAGAGGTAAGAGTATGTGTATATATGCGTTGTATTTGCTTTTTAACACATTGTACCCCAGGACCGAAATCCCCGTGCGAAGGACTGTATTACAATTCTAGAGATAGATCGAGCATGATATTTCAAGGGTAGGGCCAAAATAGCTTGGCGCCTATGGGCGTCAAGCTATTCTGGCACCATCCTTGAACCGACATGCTCTATCCATGTCTTGTTGCGGTGTGCCGGAGCTGAATGAGTTCATGTAGCATGGCTGAAATTGTGTAATTATTTGCATGTGCATCTATTATGCTATTTTTTTTATTTTTTTTAGGGCATAATATATGTCTGATTGCTTCTGATCATTTGCAACACTACAAGTGACGCAGTATAATTATGTGTATCCCTTTTCATCTCGCTTGATTTTGACTGTTCTAACTTGAGTTTACATCTGTCTCGTTTCCAAATTGAGAGCCTCGCTTTGTTCCAGACTGATGAGGCCGCGTCACGTGACTGACATGGCGACGTTGCGTGTGTCACTGCTTGGAAACACCTGTTAGATTGTCAAATCCGCCTCCATTATAAACTCATCGGGCTATTGAGAAATATTTCGTTCTTTCGATGCCAGAAAAACAGAACTTTGATTAATGCTCGCGGGAGCGGTCCGCTCTAATTTCTTTCTGTCACTGGCCTAGCTAATAAAATGTGTGTGGGCAAAAAGACACAGACTCGGGTGGATTTTGTTTTGAAGTGTGTTGCCTGGTGTCGGTTACCGACGTACCTCTTGTTCTTGTTTGGGAGAAATGTATACGGTGAGAACTGAAGCGAAACCACACCCATTCTGAAAGAAGCATAGGTCCTCATGAGCCCCTAGTGTAGGCCCGGTTACGGTTCTTGTAAGGAGAAATGTAAAGTAACGCGTCAGTAATAAACGCAGCCCATTTTTAATGCTAATCAGACCTATTGTCTAATTGGGACTCCAAGAGAGAGACCTGCGCTGGTCTGTGATTTGGGGCCTTACGGCTGAAATCACACGCCAGCACACACGTATCTGATTTCTGTAGATGAGTGCGTGGGGGAGCTCATGAGAATCTGTGGCTCTGTCCAGCTAGGGTGATAAAGAAGTAGCCCCCCACCCTTCCTCCACCCCATTCCCGGTACCCAGGCAGCTTGTGAACATGCAGTGACACACGGAAGGTCTAGCAAAATCAGCTCAGTGCGTGAGTTTGATCAGTCTTTCTTGTGTTGCTGTGTGCTGCTAGCTTGGTGGTGGTGGTGGTGGGAGCAGGCCTGTCGTGAACGAGAGATTGGTTGGTTGTACATTACTTAACGTCCCGACAGCAACAAGACTTTCTCAGGACGTGTCTGCACTGCTTGTGAAAAAAAAAAACTAAACTGAATATTGAATGTATGTCGCCAGCCGGTCTAATACGCTAAATAAACCTAACCAGACCATTTAGCAACACACTACATCCAATATCAAGAGCTACAGGAGGCAGCGCAGACAGTAGGGAGAGTTTAAAAAAGGGAAATACAGGTGAATGTACCAAGGGTAGACAGAAACACATGCCCCAGAATAGAGGGGAAAACCCACCCTGTGGGGCTGACCAGGGTGACTGAACGAGAGAAAGTCATCAACATAAGGAGTGAAACACGCGTATGAGTACGATCAACAAAACAAATTATGAACTCATTCAACCCGGACACACCACATAGCAAGACATGGGCGCCAAGCTATTCTGGCACCACCCTTGAACTATCACGTCTGATCTGTCTCTCCGTGATATGTAATACAGTCCTTCAGAGGGCAACTTTAACATGTGGGGATTTCGGCCCTCGGGGCAGAATGTGTTAAATAGTTCTTGCCACATTCCTTACTTTGGGACTCCAAGAGAGACCTGCGCTGGTCTGTGATTTGGGGACTTACGGTATGTGTGCGCGAGTTGTGAGTGCGCGCTTAGAGTTATAATTATATGTAAAATAAGCGCATTATAAATACCGTAATTATTATTATTATTCTTTGCTGATAAGATCAGTAGCGACGAATCCCCATACTTGTTTGTTTGTTTGTCTATTTTGAAATATTAATACATTGTGTTGAAACTGGCTTTTCTAAGCTTGTTTCTTTCTCCGTTGGGCTCTTATCTTTTCTGTTCTTAATATCAGAATTAGCTCAAATTTGCACGTGTTCAATTGTTTGCAACTGCTCTTTATGCTGTAACTGTCTTTTCTAAGCGTGCTTCTTTCTTCTTTGGGTTGTTCGCTGCCCTTTAACGTATGAATAACGTTTACTGAATTAACTCATTCTACCCCAGACACACCACAGGAAGATCAGATCGGCCATGATAGTTCAAGGGTGATGCCAGAATAGCTTGGCGCCTATGGGCGCCAAGCTATTCTGGCATCACCCTTGAACTATCATGGTCGATCTGTGTCCTGCACTGCAGTCCAGTCTATCGAGGACAACGGCAACATTTAAGGATTTCGGTGTTGGGGCGGAATGAGTTAAATGGAACTTTTGAAGAAAACAGTGGATTACAATCCTGGACAGATATGCGATATCGCAAGTTTGTCCGGGTTTATGCGATATCGCAAGTTTGTCCGGGTTTGAATTCCACTATTTCGTTGAAACGCGTGCAATTTTGACTTCTGATCATTTCTAAAATTCGCCTATTGCTGTAGCGATAACAAACTTCTTCAAGGTAAGACTGCAGTAATATATATATATATATATATATATATATATATATATATATATATATATATATATATATATATATTATATATATATATATATATATATATATATATATATATATATATATATATATATATATATATATATATATATATATATATATATATATATATATATATATATATTAATGAATAAATCAAAGCAAACCGAAGGAGTTGCTTGTCATTTTGGATAAATGACAATTTAAAAGACAAATTTGGTAAAACATTGTGGGCTAAACAGCATGTTTCTTTCATTGGTTATTTCCTTACATTTTACACTCGTCGTAGCCACTCTGCTGGTCTGAATTTCCCACAGGAATTCGATAGAAAAATGTGTTTTGTTATATACACTTTAAGCAAAGGTCCTCCGGTCGACGTCGTCTGCAGTCAGCCCGCGCACGGACGTGCATTGCACAGTATTTATTTATTTGCTATGCTCACTGCAAGAAAAATCGTGTTTCACAGTGAACTGAAGAGGTAAGTACCGTGCATCGACAAACTGCAACTCCGATGATTGAAATAATTTTCACGGTAAAAAAAAAAGACCTTCTTTCCCGAATCTGGTTGGTCACCAAAAAATTCCAACTACTATTTTAGTTCAAGTGGGTTGCCAAGATAGCTTGGCGCACAGAGGCGCCAAGCTATCCTGGCACCGCCCTTGTGCTTGACACATTTTCGCGAATTGGTTTCCTTCTGCACTAATCATCTCATCTCATCACCGGCCTCAGCAATGCGTGTGCAAGCCCGCAAACCTGACATTTACTTTCCAGCTTCCAAAATATCAAATAGGGGAAAGGAGTGGGAGTTAAAGCGGCAATCATACCTCGTATAAATGAAACATGATCATGAAAATATTTGATATTTCCTGCTCCCAAAATATTTTGTTCTCCAATTAAGAAATAAAGACTTGTTTTTCTTCCAAAAATTATTTTTGTCCTACTATTTTTGTCTCTCTCTTATTTGGTTTTTTTTTTTTGGTTTTTTTTTTGTTTTGTGTTTTTTTCCGGGGGATAGGGGGAGGAGTGAAGGGGATACTCTTCTCCCCCCCCCCCCTCCCCACGGATTGAGCCATGACCCACTACAAGGTATGGATCTGACTGTGGTTGTTCAAGGGTGGTGGCAGGATAGCTTGGTCGACATGTCTGAACGTTTAATTTGTAATCATGTAATGAGGACAACTCCACAATTTCGGAGTTTCCACCTAAAGGCTGAATTTACTACATTTCATCAGTGATGTTATGGACTTTCCACGTAGAAAACTACCAATCTGTTGTCCCAGTAAACAGGGTCTTTGTGTCCCGTGTAAAATAAACAAAATAACAAGTAGGTCTACTGTGTGGGGGCCACAAAAAAATGGTACCCAGCAAATCTACAATTAGTATGCATCCTCACGAGCCCTCCCACAACAGCGGAGGCTCATGAGGATCTGTGTCTCGTTCAGATGTGCTGGAGAGGGCCACAGGGTACGGCTATGAAAATAGAACCGAGACCCAAAATATGCTTATTATATTTGTCTGCCTCGATAACATAGGGAAAAATACAATGGGTTGATAATATATTGCCCACGGTTCTTGACACAGAAGTGATAATCTCCTGACGTCGCCGCCGCGGCTTCCTGCAAATAGCCGAAATGGCCCACGCAGTCATTAACAAAATGTCTCTTAAGCGCTGTCTTTACACTCAGGCTGAAACGTCAATCTGCAAGAGGCACAGATTCTCATGAGCCCCTGCAGCAGCAGTGGCTCATGAGAATCAGTGCCTCTTGCACATACCCTTTTTCGCAAAAGACAGTAAGTCCATTTTGAGAAAAGCGAGACTTCCATTGTATTACAACGAAAATCTTGCTTATCACAAACATGGACTTACCGCCTCCTGCGTTCCTAGTTCCTCTAGCAGAACAGACGTGTCGGGTTCCCTCGCGGAGAAAAAGGCATTGCCGTAGCTGAGTAGAGGGTTCTGCGGTAATTGTTTACAAGTCGATGTTAGTTCAAGGCCTGCCGAGGGCAAGAGACATAGTTTCACTTTAGCCGCCGAAAATCTGCGACTGTTCATGAAGATCTATGCCTAAAGTGATGGAATTTTTTTTTTTTTTTTTTTTTTTTTTTTGTCACAGCAAAAAGAAAACAAACAATGCTATAGGAAAGGTCTTGCAGCCCACATCACTCACAAGAGGTATTCGCGTAGGGATCAGTGACAGTTGGAAAGAAGAGACGCGCAAATCCAACGCTGTCTGTGGATTTTTCCCAATGCGCAAAAAAAATGTCCTCAAATCGACGTCAACCTCAGGCCGCGCACGGTTGTGCACAGCCGTGTCTGGGCCGACGACGGAGCTAGTGCCAGTTTCATGAGTGAGCTTAGTCCTGCGTCAGCCACTAAGCAAGGTGCTCCGCTAGCGGAGCACCTTGCTTAGTGGCTGGCGCAGGCCTAGGATCACTCATGCAGCTGGCGTCTGGGGCTTTTCGCATTGGAGACTCCTGTGTTACGAAGATACACCAACTACTTTGTCATACCTACTCATTGTGTCGGGGTCTTGTCAGGCCCTATGGGCAGGGTCCAGCAAATTAATGGACGATGTTCGCTCATCAGAAGTAGGTCGAAACTGAACGTGTTGCGAAGAAAATCGGAGCTTGAAAAACGCGGACATTATTAGTTGTATTGCCATTTAGGCTTTACCAGTGGTTCGTGTCATCTTTCTGGTCCGGTCAGGGAGTTCAGTTCGAAGGTGAAGGTCGGGTCGAAATCAACTCAGTGATTGAACCCGAGAGGCACAAGAACTACTAGCGAAACCTAACTCAGTCTTAATAAAACGATTTTGTCTTCAACTGGTAAACTATATAAGCACGAAGTATACCCTTGAGGTCATGTTACATATTCAAGTGAGGTGGGTGAGGCAGTAAGAGGACCGGTGTTTTAAAAAAAATAACTTTTTGCCTTGTTTGAAAATTTGTAGTAGGGCTGAATGTTGGAATGTTGGAATTTGCTGGAAATTTCTGATTAGATAAGAGGAGACATGTTTGGTGCTTTGATTCATACCATCCTGAGCTTATCCAGTGGACAATTGTGGGCCTGTGTTGAGTTGCCGTTGCCATGGTGATTTGAGGGGCACGCTGATTTCAGCTGTGCTTGGGTGTTGGGTTGGTAAGGAATCAGGTTCATAGCCAAGAAATGAGACAGTCAGTGTACTGGGGTTTTTGTTTTTGTTTTTGTTTTTTATTGTTTTTTTTTTGTTTTTGTTTTTTTTTTGTGTTGGTATTTTGTGCATGACAAATGTGCAGCTGGTAAGCGATAGTGTTTTTTAGGGGATTGAAAAATTAGAAGATGACTGAGGCTGACTAAGGCTAAGAGACTGAACAGTACGGAAACGGCACTGTGTTCCTTGGCCAAAAACCCTCAGTCTGTGTGACCTAGATACTCAAGGGACGCATATCTCAATGCTTTCAACTGTCAGTCAGCTACCTCCCCTGCCCTTCATGTGATCGCGATAACTGCGTACTGTGCCTTGATAACGCGTGTTAGGTTGCCTTGTAAGAACGAGCGACCAGGAGCGGAGGGAGGGGGTGGGGGAGGGAGACAAATAGCGCTAGATCAATGAGAAAAAGTGTAAATTGTAAAGAGTGGGAAAGAAGGCAAACGTGCGACATCGCATGTTTCCCTGGAACTTTTTATCGTCTGTTCAAGTCAAATGACGCGCAGTTTTGGACCAAATTCTGAAATTTTACGCAACACATCTATTTCCACATCCGGGGTACTGCTGCTTGAGTCCGCTTTTTCACGGCCAATGAGTTCGATACACACGTCTAGTATTTTTTCGGACAGATTCGTCGCTGTCTGATTTTGTAACCCTTTGGTTGACGGTAGCGGTTTTTGTCGCGATGATTCCTGTCGGAATCATCGCGACAAAAACCGTTACCGACAGCCAGAGGGTTAAAACTAGGTACAGCGTCTAGCACAAGCCGCAAGTTGGGTTCCTTAACAAGAAGGATTAATGAATTTTCTTTCACGTCATTCTTTACTGTCGATATTGAGCATCACAGGCAGTCACACGTAGTATATTCTGTGAAAACTGTTGCAATAGACACACACACACACACACGCGCGCGCGCGCGCAAACACACACACACACACGCACACACACACACACACACACACACACACACACACACACACACACACACACATACACACACACAACTTTGGACCTTCAAACTGGCACAAAAGTCCTCCCGACGCTCTGTCTGTCTGTCTGTCTGTCTGTCTGTCTCTCTGTCTGTCTGTCTCTCTCTCTCTCTCTCTCTCTCTCTCTCTATATATATATATATATATATATATATAAACTGTCCTGGAGAATCTTCGCCATTTATGTTACATCTGATATATATATATATATATATATATATATATATATATATATATATATATATATATATATATATATATATATATATATATATATATATATATATATATATATATATATATATATATATATATATATATATATATCAGATGTAACATAAATGGCGAAGATTCTCCAGGACAGTTTAAATGAGGTATCTGAATGGTGCAGGAATAACTCCATGATACCAAATCCCACTAAAACCAAATGCATGCTGATTACCACAAGTCAAAAGCATCAGTTGAACCCCCCTCCCCTTCAACTAACACTTAATGGCCAGCCTGTGGAGCAAGTCAGGGAACAACGAGTGCTTGGAATCAACTTAGACGACAAGTTGTGCTGGCAAGGTCACATTACTAAACTGTGTAAAATAGTATCCCAAAATATATTCCTCCTGTCGAAATTGAGACATTTCGCTGATGAGCCAACAAGGAAACTCTTCTACTATGCCCATATTCAGCCACATTAAAATATTGGATTATACCTCATCTATTTGGGACGGTAGTAGCGATGCTAATTTAAAAAGTTTGAACTCGCTCCAAAGAATATTCATTAAGCTAATTGTTGACAGACCCTCAGACCCTATGTTTGTTTGTTTGTCTATTTTGACAAAGGGTATTTACCCGAAATATTAATAAATTGTGTTGTACCCGTCTTTTCTAAGCGTGTTTCTTTCTCCGTTGGGTACTTCTTTAGACCCTCGGAAGTCATTAGTACTGACAACAAGTTGATGATGATGATGATGATGATGATGATGATGATGATGATGATGATGATGATGAAACGTTTTTATTCAGGATAAAGTTTTAGGCATGCGAATGCCTCTCTTACAGACTGTCCTGCTAATCTACACACATATAAATATACACCGAGCAACACAATTTAAAAAAAAAAATATGAAAAAAAATTAAAAAAAAACATAGTATTAAGAACATTTAAGTGTACGAAAAACTTAAAAGGAAAAAAAAAAAAAAAAAAAAAAAAAAAAAAAAACACCATAACAGCGACATAAACTGCTGAAGATCATCTTATTATTAGAACATGTCTCTGAGAGTACAACATTAATAGAGGAAAATTAAATCGTGGTATTAATTTAAAAGTAAAAAGTCATAAAGGCGATCTTTAAATATACTAAATTTAGAAATAGACTTCATCTCGTCCATCCTGCCAACGAACAACGAACGTCAGCAGCCGGATCCATGCGTCACAGACACCAACCTTTGTCTCAGAGAGGTGTGCCACTTGCTGAAGGTCAACTTTATTGACAACGACCAAGTGCTCTACACAAGGACCGGCGAGGTAAAGAGCGGGTGGTTTAGAGACGCCATCCATCCGAAAAAGCGGGGCATCAGTGCTCTCGCTGTAAACATCAAGCGGGCCTACTCTGGCCGTACCTCCAACAACGTAACCCGCCCCACTGAGGCTGAGCACCAAAACCCACGCCTCCACGGACAGCTAAATGTACCCGGGCATGGCGGTAAAAACGGGCATCACGGCCCTAGAGACCAAGGGCCTAAACACTGTCAGCGTCCTCAGCACGTAGCCAGGTCCAGCCTGGTGCCCCGATTCGGCCACGAGCAGACTGTGACGAAAGTCTTCAACCTGGCGCCCCGATTCGGCCAGAAGCAGACTGTGACGAAAGTCTTCAACCTGGCGCCCCGATTCCACCAAGAGCAGGCTTTTACAAAAGACTCCAGTCAGCACGATCGAAACCATGCTGACCGTACACCAGCGCCTTCCGCGTATGGCGGTGGATCAAAACCCGGAGCTGCTCCAGAACACAAGCTACAGCAGCCCGGCTATGATCGCACCTCAACACTCATGGGCGCCTCAGTCTTCCTACGTGGCAAGCGGTCGACCTGTGTACCCCTACCCCAACCCCCCAACTTTCCCCTAATCTCCCGCCGCCCCCACCCCCTGGAGTGCCGCAGCTTAGTGAGAGTGACTGTGCCGCCTTGTTTTCACTGCTTCAAAAGTTCAGGCCACGCGCCGAAAATTAGGACACGCGTCACTAGGTGATAGCCATTTCGACAGTGTATGAATATTAGTAGGACACGCCCTTCTCATTTTGACAGCGTGTGTTTGAGTCGTGATTTGCATCAGTTTCTTCTTCTTTGATAAAGTTCCACTGTGCGCGTTTTGTGGACCAATTATTGACAGTAATTCCCAATCTGCTATTATCATTTCCCGATATAAATATACTTTTTTTTATTAGTGATTTTCGAAATTATTTATAGTTGCACCATTTTCTTAGGCTTTAAATTCGATCTTGGTTTGTTTTTTGTTTTTCTTGTTATTTTTTAGTCGTCAAAATAGTTTTGTGTATTACGAACTTTGTTGCAGGTGAACGTGCATAGTTCCTTTGACAAGTTACTTTTCATTTGTTTGTTGTTGTTTTTGGTTGTTTTTTTGTTTTTTTTTTGTTTTTTTTTTTACAGTTGCTGACTTTGTTATTTTTTGTTGACATAACCAAGCAAGAAAACCGTAAACATTCTGCTGAACTCAGACTAAGCGCGTGATAAACAGTGTGATTCTCCGCCGTGTATTGTCTTACTGAGCTTTTTTCCAGCATTTTATAGATATTGATATTAGTTGAGTTTTTAGGGGATTATTTTTGTGACCATATTTGCATTATATCTCTCGCTACATTTGTGTTGTTACCGATATGCAAAATTGTAATCTAAATACTGTTCCGAAACGAACAGACGAACTGAGAATTGGCCATCTTTACATATACCATCTAGTTAATAAGGTGCCAGATTTATCTGTATTCCTAAACACGCCCTTACATTTCCATATTTTGGGTGTGTCGAGTCAAAGCTTAAACGTTCAATAAGGGATATCTCCATTTCTGTCCCAAACTTTTCAGTACTCCGCAGAGATGCCTCAAGCCCTCAACACACTGGTCTAGCAGTAAATATACATAATTCAATACTTGGTAACTTCAAACGGCCACAAGTCTTAGAGTCAGCTAAAGTGAAAGCTTATGGATAGAAGTGAAAACATCTAAATCAACCCCCCACCCCACCCACCCCCGTCCTCATTGGCTTTATTTATAGAAATCCCGCAACCAGCTGGGACTGGCATGATGACTTTGTAACAATGATGAATAGCGTAAATCAAAATAAAGCTGACGTTGTTCTTTTGGGCGATTTTAATGTTGATCTTTCTAAATCTAAAGGGACCCATGCTGCATGGGCGTCAACAACAGCACTATTCGCTTTAGAACAGTTAGTTAAAAGCCCACTAGAACCGCATCTACATCTTCAACCCTGATTCATCATATTTACGTGACAAATGATGATAAAATATCAAATGTACATGTTCCCTATTTAGCTGTCAGAGACCATGATCCAGTATGTTGCACAGTCTACACGAAACTAGATAAAGCGAACAAAAAGAAACATAAAACAATTAAATGTCGTTCTTTCAAAAAATTTAATAACGGCGACTTTCTGCGGTATCTGAGCAATACTCCTTTCAGTGACGTGCATAACCACACTTCTCCTGTTATCTTTTGCATTTATCATTTGAACTACTGCCTGTGTGAACAGTGTTGTCAATTGTTTGCAAGTATTATGTTTTACTTATGTATGTGCATGTGTAGATAGTCTTGTAGTTGTTAGCAACGGCAGGTTTGTAAAATGGCTGTGTCATTGACGATGTCAATGCCTTAACCGTTGTAAAATAAAGTGTCATTGATTCATTCATTCATTGATTCTCTCTCTCGGAGGGTTGTGCAGGCTTGGCTTGGCGCCTGTAGGCTACAAGCTAATCTGCCACAAACCTGTGCACGCGGCAATAGCACACCGGCGCGCGTGTATGTGTGTGTAAGAGAGTGATTTTATGTACGTTATAAGAATGAAAACAGGTCTGCGCACCTATTCTTTTATCCTTGGAAAATATTCATTTCATCTCTCTCTCTCTCTCTCTCTCTCTCTCTCTCTCTCTCTCTCTCTCTCTCTCTCTCTCTCTCTCTCTCTCTCTCTCTCTCTCTCTCTCTCTTTCTCACACACACACACACACACACACGGACACATACACACACACACACACACACACACACACACACTCACTCCCTCTCTCTCTCTCTCACACACACACACACACACACTCACACTCTCTCACTCGGTGAAGCTTGCATTTTGCCCCCACCAAATATCACCTGCGGCGAAAAAAATATATAGGCCGTTTGACATCGAAACGCACAACGGTTTTTTATTTTAAAATATATCTGCAAAGAAACACGTTTCTGTACAGTTTAAGAACAAATATAATTTAGTGCCAATTGAATTAACTCATTCAGCCCCACTGCCGTATTTCCCAAATTTTGGAGGCGTCACTTCTTGCAGGAGATGGATCGACCACGATAATTCAAGGGTAGTGCCAGATTAGTTTGGCGCCGACAGGCGCCAAGCTAATCTGGCACTACCCTTGAATTATCATGGTCGACCCGTCTCCTGCTGTATGGCGTCGGGACTGAATGGGTTAATATTGGTTATGGGTTATGGGTTATTTTTACTAACTCCTATGGTTTGCTGATTTCGCTGTACAGTGGTAAATATTTGGTAAAAGGACCAGAACAATCCATTTTCAATACCCTGATAGGGCCTCGGCGGGAAACAGGCAGATTTCGATATCGAAGTCAGTCGGGACTTCATGTACGCCAGCGCTGTTTCTGTTTTGCAAACATGGTCAGTTTTCTCATTCATTTGAAAATATATGTTTTTGTCTACCGTATTGTTGAAAATACGATAGGCTTTGAAACGGGGCTGATCGGAGCGCATTCCAGAGCATGCACATGATGTTTTTGTCGTGAGGGGCAGAATTTCTGGCAAAGAAGTAACAAGATAAAAATGACGTCACGTCTAGCTACGCAAACCTTGCTAGAGAACGTATTTTTGGAGTCAAAGCGCCGCGCGTGTGTGTGTGTGTGTGTGTGTGTGTGTGTGTGTGTGTGCGTGCGTGCGTGCGTGCGTGTGTGTGTGTGTGTGTGTGTGTGTGTGTGTGTGTGTGTGTGTGTGTGTGTGTGTGTGTGTGTGTGTGTGTGTGTGTGTGTGTGTGTGTGTGTGTGTGTGTGTGTGTGTGTGTGTGTGTGTGTGTGACAGCGACTAGAGCCCGCGTTTGAAGACGGACAAGCTTGACATTTTAGGATATTGTTTCTAAAAGAATAATCTCGAGACTTTTTTTTTCGATTTTTTTTTTTTATTAAGGTGGCTCACTGGCGAGAAAATGGCCGTTTCACTAAAATCGGTTGGTTCACACTGGAGTCCGTAATTTTCTTATTTTTACTAGATTTTTTGGGTATAGCGAGATAAAAAAAAAAAAGGACATATTGAATGAATTCGTTAACCAGCACTGTACCTCTTGAACATTTTGAGTGATAATTAAATATTTTTTGACAAAAATATATTTTCACGTTTTGGGGGATTATTTTTACGAATTATATGGGTTAATCTTAAAACAAATGAATCTTCTTTACGAAAAAGAAAATCTTCTCATTAATAATTGCAAGATTTTTCGTATACGGTATTTACATAAATCTACAGTTTGTCCCGGCTGTCGGGTACGATTAGGTCAATTGTGACCTGTATGCCCTAGATGTAAAAATCAGACAATTTTCTGCACCACTTTTTCGGAGTCATTTCTAAAACGGCTAATATAACTTTAATTTTTCTTTTACGAATAAAAACTATCTTCTCATTAATACCCGCATGATTTTTCATAAACAGTGTTTGCGTAAGCCTGGGGTAGGGTTAGGTCGAATTGTGACCTGAAAGCCCTAAGGCACGGCGTGAAAATCAGCAAGAAAATTGCAAAGTTGATTTTCTGATACGTCAAATGTTAGTACTGCGATGAGTGACGTATAACATCTAGTCGTCACTATAAAAACGGAGTCGTGGGACTAAGGATGTCATGACGTGAAGCTTGAAGTGTCGTCATTTTGCCTGCTCGTGCTATTATTCTTCTTCAGAATAGTTATGCTACGCCAGACCACAGAGGCTTACGAATGGCGGGAATCGCCGTGTGTCCGTCTTTATTTCTGTGTGTCAGTGTGTGTGGAACAGAGGGTGGGTTAGAGTAGAAGGAGATGGATTCCTGCCGCTACACGTGAGCCTGCAGAGCGTACTAATGGCGGGAAGCGCGGTGTGTCCGTCTTTATTGATCAGAGATTGGCTTAGAGAGGAGGGAAATGGATCAGCATAATAAGCCTAATAATATGAACAACTCTGAATGTTCCTAAAAGACAAACGCATGTGAGCTCCAAACAATACGGTTTACTTTGGGATGAAATCCTCATACTTTTTATACTGGGCTGAATATAATCTAGGGCTCATTTAAGGATGTAAAATCAGTCATTTCGTAAAAAAAAAAAAAAATCCTAATTTTTGCGACTGTACAACAAACCTGACACATTGTCCGAGTTACTTAAACTAACTCGTATTAGGTCGTCTGTTAATGAATGATATTTGCTCTCAACACTGGCATAACCCTGCAACCCAATCCAGTCCTGACCCGGGCCGGGAAGCCGAGTCAGTGTCAGCGTCATGTCAGCTTAACTCATTCAGCCCGACGCCCGTATTTCCCAAATTTTGGAGTCGTCATCTAATGACTATGCACCAGTTGCAGGAGCTGGATCGACCATGATAATTCAAGGGCGGTGCCAGATTAGCTTGGCGCCGAGCTAATCTGGCACTACCCTTGAATTATCATGGTCGACCCATCTCCTGGTGCAGTGCGTCAGGGCTGAATGGGTTAACATACAAAGTATAACCCGACCTTTGCATCAGGTCAGGGTGGCCCCAGCACCCCAATCTAGTCCTCGGGGCCGGGAAGCCGAATCAGCGTCAGAGTAACATACAAAGGAAGTGCCGGAGAGAGAGATCGTGGCGGGCTAGCACTTCACGGTTAACCCTTATCATTCTGATACACCCACTGCTTGAAATGAATTTGACTGATAGTTCAAGGGTGGTGCCAGAATAGCTTGGCGCCTGAGGCGCCAAGCTATCCTGGCACCACCCTTGAACTAAAACAGTTGATCTATCTCCTAATCTGTAATGTAGCCTTCGTAGGACAATAGGCACATTTTACAAAATCAGCCCTTAGGATGTAATGGATTAAAGAAACCGCCTCGGGCCCATAACGGCCACAGTGGGCCCGCGCACAGCTGTGCGCGGGCCTACTTCGGCTGTCGTGGGCCCGAAGACATATTGCTACTGGGGGTACCTGAGATAAGCTGATAGCGAAGCACACCATTTCCACGCGGCATTTACCAGCTGTTCTGCGCGAGTGTCTTAGGCCCGGGGATCTTTAGCATCAGCTACACAAATCCAAAAAGGGAGTGGGGGTGGGGGTGGGGTTTCTGCGTGTTACTTTAACACGTCTACCACTTCAATTAAAGACATTTAGAAAGAAAATTAGACGACTTTGATATTCCCGCCTCCTTAATTTGGAGAGGGGAACGGAGGGGAACAGAACCCCCTCCCAAATCCGCCACAAGGATGCATGGTTCGAAATAAACGAACTATACAAACACTTGTCACCTCTCGGCACATATTGTAACCAAACTGTTGTTATTTTTTAAACGCATCCTAAACTGCGAGAAGGCTTTAAAGAACGACATTTTCCAACTGAAAGAAGGTTTCAAGAACGACACGTTTCAAAAAAAGGCCGTTTTACTTTTTGTCACTGGAGCTTCTGCGTATTTTCGTCTCCTTTCTGGTGTCTTCGTCTGCCTTTTCGTAACTCATAAACTCCCAGAACGAAATGGTTTCCATTCTACAGACAACTGAAATCGTTTCTTTCTTTGTCTGCGCAGTCTGTAACCCCGGATATTGGATGTGTGTTGCTCAGCTAGGGATGTAACATAAGAGATATTATTGCACTTCTTATTTATTCTTTCTTTCTACGCTTCTTGTAAAGTTGATTTTTTAATACCTTTTTCTCCAACATAGCTGAGTTTTAAAAAAATATAAAAAAACAACTAAGGTTGACCCTTTTAGCCCCAAGGTCCTATTTCTCAAACTTTGGAGGTGTTGCCTAATGACTGAGGCGCCAAGCTAATCTTGCACTACCCTTGAATTATCATGGTCAATCCATCTCCTGAGGTAGAGACTCGTGGCTAAATGGGTTAAATTTATGGCAGCATAAATTCAGTGCTTTTTTGTTGTTGTTGTTGTTGTTTTTTCTGCACATTTCATTGTGACATATTTATACCTTCAGGATAAGGGAAGCGACTGGATTCATCGTGTGTGTGTACAGATACCAAGGGGAATTACTCAGCGCTGGACATACAAACAGTTCGATCCCCTGCCCACGCCTATCAGGCACCTAATCGCCAGCTGGCGATTGGGTGCCTGATATGCGGGGCAGGGAATCGAACTGTTTGTATGGGCAGCGCCGAGAGTAATTCCCCTTGGTATGTGTTCTGTTCTACCACCGCCTATCTGGTTTGTGTGTGTGTGTGTGTGTGTGTGCGTGTGTGTGTGTGTGTGTGTGTGTGTGTGTGTGTGTGTGTGTGTGTGTGTGTGTGTGTGTGTGTGTGTGTGTGTGTGTGTGTGTGTGTGTGTGTTACAGAACGAGACGTACATCCTGATACAAGGTCTGGAGCCGACACAAGAGTATGGGATTCAGGTGAAGATCTCTCTTTCTCTCTGTCTCTCTCTCTCTCTCTCTCTCTCTCTCTCTCTCTCTCTCTCTCTCTCTCTCTCTCTCTCTCTCTCTCTCTCTCTCTCTCTCTCTCTCTCTCTCTCTCTCCCCTGTATGTGTGTGTCTGTGTGTGTGTGTATGTATGTGTGTGTGTGTGTGTGTGTGTGTGTGTGTGTGTGTGTGTGTGTGTGTGTGTGTGTGTGTGTGTGTGCGTTCGTGCTTGCATGTATATTTGTCATTTATGTAGTAGATGTAGCGACGGCAAGTTTAAAAACTGGTTCTGTTACCAACAACTTTTACCGTTGAAAAAATAAAGGTTCATTGGCATTGGCATTCTCTCTCTCTCTCTCTCTCTCTCTCTCTCTCTCTCTCTCTCTCTCTCTCTCTCTCTCTCTCTCTCTCTCTCTCTCTCTCTCTCTCTCTCTCTCTCTCTCTCTCTCTCTCTCTCTCAGTCTTTCTCTGCCACCACCACCTTCTGTGCTAACACTGGTGCTGTTGTTCCGGAATGTGGCTAATGTGAATGTACACACGTGTGTGCCGGGCTGTGATTTTTTTACCTTACAGCTGCATAGGCATAAGGTCTAAATGAAAACACAGACCAGCGCATTTAATTCGGAGTCGATCGGCCGTACCATTCTCCGCCGCAGTGACTGACTGCTACCGGGCTCCACTATAAGACGATATAAACCGTCCTGGAATAGACACCTGCCTTGGCGAGGTTAACCCATTTGAGCCGCGACGCACTACATCAGGAGATGGGTCAACAATGATAATTCAAAGGTAGTGCTAGATTAGCTTGGCGCCGACAGGCGCCAAGCTAATCTGGCACTACCCTTGAATTATCATGGTCGGATCCAGCTCGAAACTGCTACACAGTCGTCACTGGTGACACCTCCAAAATCTGGGGAATGCGGCCTTGGGGTTAAATGGGTTAACTCAGTACTAGGCGGTAACTAAGTGCAGAACCACAGACCAAAGACTATTGTTGCGTCCTTTCCAGGTGCGCGTGATGAGGGAAGGGGAGGAGCTAAACATGTCAGGTGATGATGATTGGCAGCACGTGCCCGTCCACACGTTCACCATTTCACCGACGGAGTTGCCTCCCGGTGAGTATTACATCTGTACCTCTCTGTGGTGTATTTTATCTTATCTAATAAAATCTCCCTGTGGCGTACTGTGGTGTTTTTAACTTCATGCTCCAACTCTGTCTGCTTTAATTCACTGCTCAAGACCTGTGTGTTTTCGTATGCGTATAGTTAAATGCATTTTCCGTGCGTTAGCAATCTTTAGCAGTAACTGTTCTTGTAACGGTGTGTGTGTATGTGTGAGTGTGAGCTTTTGATATGTGTCACTTTAGTTTTGTAACATTTATTGTAGTGTTTTCTTTCTTGTATTTTTTGTTCTGTGAGTTTTGATCTTGTAAGCGCTTCGAGCACCATTCATTTGGAGGTTAAGCGCTATATAAATGTACATTATTAGTAGTAGTAGTAGTAGTAGTAGTAGTAGTAGTAGTAGTAGTAGTATTAAATGCGGAAACTGGATCGACCATAAGTTAAAGGTCAAGAGACCTGACTGACCCGATCTGTGCCAGCTGACGCACACTGTGTTTCTGCAGTCTTCGTTTAATTCAACACCAAAACAAACAAAAAAAAGCCCAGCTGTCCAAGGAAACATGGCTTCAAAGTGGTTTTAGCAACTGCGGGGGCTCATGAGGATCTATATCTCTTGCAGTTGGGTGGTGTTCAAGTTTTCTCGGCACTGAATGAACAGGTTAACACTGGTTTGCAAATCTGGTTGACACGGATGTTTGGCTGCTCAGTAGATTACCCATTTTCCTAGATGTACACCAGAACATGCAAAAGTACCCTCACATAGTCGTTTTGAAGCATACCTAACATACTTGAAAGGACCTGCTCTAGACAATATCTCTTTTATAAACGTTGATAGTATGTCTTACAATAATGATGGACAAAAAGGGGTAACAGTTTATCAAAATCTGAATATCGTCAAATGAAGGAGGAGATCTCTTACGCTACTTACAAGGGGGGGACCGTACATTGAAAGAATTTTCTGCTGTTCTTCTCCTTTGTGCGATGGAGAGCGAGTCCTCCGTTACTCACACGGTGCAGTAAAAAACAAAACTGTGACGTGTGTCTGCTTACATCGATTGTGAACAGAAAGGTAGACAAGCTTTAGTGTAATAATAAATAAGTAATAATAAATCAGCGCATTAAATAGGCGCTTTATCCCGATTAAATATCGGCTCAAAGCGCCGCCGCGAACTGAACCCAACAAGCACGCTCACGTGAATCACACACACTGTACATAAACACAGAACATTCACGCGGTGCAAAGGACAAGCTCAAGCGAGCTACTGAAGTTTTTGGACAATCAAATCATGTTATATTTGAAATTTGGCAAGTGGGCTGAAATTGCTACCAAAGTCGTGGGGGAGGAAGAGCCGGAGTACGAGAAGTAAGAACCCCCGACGGTCCGCCCGAATTAACAGTGACACTTACTAGAGTGGGAAAAGTCCGACGCCGGAACACGGTATCGAACCTCGCACCTTTAGCATTGGTGGCAGGCGCCTTAACCACTGCGCCACGGACCGCCCGTGGCAGGACAGCAATGATATGACGCTTTTATCAAAAATTTCCGATATTTAAACATGAGAATAAGTGAAAGCTAAAGTGTTACGCCAAAAGATTCTATGTTATTTCAAGTGCAGTAAAATCAGTTTACTCATTCAGCCCCTTGCCGTATTTCCCAAATTTTGGAGGTGTCATCTAATGACTATGCACAGTTGCAGGAGATGGATCGACCATGACAATTCAAGGGCAGTGCCAGATTAGCTTGGCGCCGATAGGCGCCAAGCTAATCTGACACTACCCTTGAATTATCATGGTCGACGAGCTCCTGCTGTAGTGCGTCAGGGCTGAATGGTTTAAATTGCAATCTAAGAACAAAACTTACTTTGATATTTTAAAAAAATCACATTTGATGTCATCCAAAAAAATCTTTGCTGTTATCAGACGTGAAATTGTATAACACATCTGATTTAATTGGTCCTTACGGAAACAAACACTACCAACAAAAGCCATATAAATGCCTTACATATCTGTGAAATCAAATCAGATAAAATCGAATGCGTTTTGCTGAGGGTTTTTTTTTTTAACATAATAATCTGCGAAATTACAAAATACTGTTTTTTGTTGATTACCTTTAACATAAAAAGATATTGCGTCATTAAAAACCATTCATACCAATTTTCATGTAAAGTCTTTGCTGAGAGATACACGGCCCACACAATTTTTTTCTTCTTCTTAATGTTATACTTCTAAAAACAGAAATGGTAAAAGGAAGAACATTTTTGTATCAGATAAGAAAAAAAAATTTGTAACAGATAAGAAAAAATATACCAAAATATGCAGGATTTATATCTTTTCTTTAATTAAAAGTACGTTAGGTCAAGTATCGACACAAACGGACGTCGAATTCCTCACACTTTAATGTAAAGTTTTAACGTTTGAATTCTACACAAGGCGTTTGTGCCCGATGTACCAGACTCGTCACCAACAAATCTCCGCACAAGCTTGAGAAACACTGATTTATAAGCTAGTTTACTCTCCGACCATCAAAGTTTTACATGTGTCGAATCCACACAAAGACGGAAGTGTCCCTATACCTGCTTATACAAGCCCACCTCCTCCCTGCATCGCCCTCATCACCCACCCTCTTTTGTCTGAGAGTAACACAAGATGTGGTTTGTTTGCACGCCAACATCATGCATTTTAAAGTGAGGTGGTAGCTGGTGAGTTGTCTGGACGATCCATCGACCTATATGTCATCAGGATAGTCTTTAAACTTTAAAGCGCAGTAGACAATTTTAATAAAAACAAGCAAATAACAAATCACATACTATCACACACTACACACTTTAATCAATCAACGCTATGAGTCAAATGATCGGAATTTTGATGATGGTCGGGCCATTTTTAAAGGATTCAAGCACACAACATTCACGAAATGTTCTTACAGTCGTTGGAAACACACAAAAACGTGCATACATCTAAGGGGGGCAAATCAAGGACCTAATATATTACACAGTTTGTGTGTGTGTGTGTGTGTGTGTGTGTGTGTGTGTGTGTGTGTGTGTGTGTGTGTGTGCATGCGTGCGCGTGCGTGTGTGTGAGAGAGAAAGGAAGAGAGTGAGAGAGAAAGAGAGAGAAGGGGGAAGAGAGAGAGAGTAAGAATGAGAATGAGTGTGTGTGTGTGTGTGTGCGTGTGTGTGTGTGTGTGTGTGTGTGTGTGTGTGTGTGTGTGTGTGTGTGTGTGTGTGTGTGTGTGTGTGTGTGTGTGTGTGTGTGTGTGTGTGTGTGTGTGTGTGTTCTCCGTCATGTTACCAGGTTAGAGGAAAACAAATCTAGGAGTATTTGTGATTGTAACCAGATGACGCGGTCCCTCCAGCTGAGCCGTTATGATGTTGTTTTTTATTATTATTCCTTTACCCTCTGGCCACCTGAGTCTCTTAGCCTTTGCGCTACCCACGCTTAGCCAGGGGCCGCAACCCAGCCTTATAGAGTCCGTAAGCTAGTAATTTTGTAGTACTTTGAAGGTTGTGCTAGTTAGTCCGTGTTTTAGCCTCTATAACTTTTTAACGGCTTTACCGATCGAGAATCCGTAACTCACATCAGTTTCCTCATAAAATTCCCTTTCTACTCATACGTTTTATGTTTAGTGATTTTATGACCACCATAGTTCAATTAGCGATTTTCTTACGTTTACAAATTTCAGTGAGCTCTCTTAGCCCACTTTGAAATTAAATAATAAATTCTTAAGACTTCCCTCTAAAATATAGTTTACGGTAGTTTTTCGCGTTTCACATTTTCTGCCCTATACGTCAAACCCGAAGCCTTTGCGCTAAGTAATTATTGAGTTATGGCTCTTTTTGTAGTACTTAGGAAGCACAGATTTACCTATTCTTTGGTCTATCTGGAATCGTTTTTTGGTCCGCGCCGAGTTGCTTCCTTTGCGGTTCGCCCGGCCAGTATTAAGCCCGGGAAGTGCCAGCGCGGGATGTCTTTGTCCTAAACGAGTCGCCTCACTGACCGTATAGTTGCCATCACTCTGAGCCATCAGCTTATCTTCAACCGTATCTCTACTGGGATGATGTGAACTTGTGTGCACCCGGTGTTGGTGGATGAATTAAGTTGGGGAATATAAGAAGCCGAAGCAGAGGTCGCGTTGACGTACTTTATTTGCGGTTTATCAAATAAGCAGAAAAACAGCACGGATATCCCAGTGTAGATACGGTTGAACTCAGATAAGCTGATGGCTCAGAGTGATGGCAACTATACGGTCAGTGAGGCGACTAGTATAGGACAAAAACATCCCGCGCTGGCACTTCCTGGGCTTAAATACTGGCCGGACAAACCGCAAAGGAAGCAACACGGCGCGGACCATACAACGATTCCAGATAGACCGAAGAATGGGTAAATCTGTGCTTCCTAGTTACTACAAAAAGAACCATAACTCAATAATTACTTAGCGCAAATTCTTCTGGTTTGAAGTATAGAACAGAAAATGTGAAACGCGAAAAACTACCGTAAACTATATTTTAGAGGGAAGTCCTAGGAATTTATTATTTAATTTCAAAGTAGGCTAAGAGAGCTTACTGAAGTTTGTAAACGTAAGAAAATCGCTAATTGAACTATGGTGGTCATAAAATCACTAAACACAAAACGTATGAGTAGAAGGGGAATTTTATGAGAAAACTGATGTGAGTTACGGATTCTCGATCGTTAAAACCGTTAAAAAGTTATAGAGGCTAAAACACGTACTAACTAGCACAACCTTCAAAGTACTACAACATTACTAGCTGTCGGACTCTACAAGGCTGGGTTGCGGCCCCTGGCTAAGCGTGGGTAGCGCAAAGACTAAGAGACTCGAGTGGCCAGAGGGTAAAGGAATAAAAATTAAAATAAATAATAAATAAATAAAATTAAAAAAAAAACACCATAACGTCTCAGCTGGAGGGACCGCGTCAGCCGGTTACATAATGTACCATATATACGATCGAATTTATTGTGATCTAAGCTAGACTTTCTATGAGAACCTGCATTCATAATGTAACGAGAATTTCATTAAAAAAATGTTATAAAATGTTAAAAAGAGGAAGTGCTGTTACCAACCCATTTCTCTACTGTTACCCAAGTCAAGTTACGGCATAGAAAGTAACAGGAAAGAAAAACACCGGGTTCTCATGGTCTAAAAAATCGAAATCGCATTACTAGAAAATTTACTAATGTCATTGGTTACGAGCATGCCTTAGATGCCTAATACAGCAACAGTATGAGGAAAAATTAATGTTGATATTAACATACAAAAGACGCAAGCAACAGGTAGGAAACATGAAACAAACTTACATCAACTCTCAGTTTTCAAATAAACCTAATTCTGTGCACATTCAACAAACCACGTAGCTGATGTCTCGATAGTGTGAAGTAATACACGACGTGTAACCTCAAATAAATTCGTTGTCTTTCAGCTAAAATTGTAGGTAATTTTGCTAGCTTTTGGTTGCTGGTAACGGCAAGGACAACATATAAAATGGCGCTTTTAAAAAAAATAGATTTCGAGATATCAAACTGTGATGCCACAAAGATGTGACGTGAATTATTTGATAATTTTCGTTTCAATATAAATAACTAAAATTCCTTATTGACAGTAACAGGAAGGAACGCGCAACACGCACATTTTGGTACCCCTGGGTCATAGAAGCAGCTAATTTATATTTAAAAAAATAACGATACCTTTGGCCAATTTTTAATTTCCTGCAGAGACGCATTGGCCAGTGCTTCCGTTAATATCAAGTTTGGGTGAAAGTACCTACCCAAATCATAACTACAGCAATTTAGAGCCGCCGGACTCGAATCTGGGCAATTTTTTTTTTTTTTAAGCGTCATAACATGTTGAGTAGGAGTATTTTAGCAATCCAAGCCACCTCATGGAGCAGATTACATTAGTCACATCGCCAGCGGAATACAGCAAACAGCACCCAAAACCAAGAGACATAGATCCTCCTGAGCCATCTCAGATGGTCCTTTAATAACGATATTCTAGCGTTGCCTCTATATGGCGGCCTCAACACTCGTTTGCCTCAGACGGGATTACCGTTCAAATTACGACTCTGAGACGGTCCAGAGACACGCATGTTAGTCTCAGTTTGTCGCGGTAACCGGGAGCATTAAAGTCGATCGCATTATTGTCAAGTCAAGTAAATTTTATTTGTCCCGCTCTCAGGGAAATGTGTCTCTAACAGCACATCTAGTTGTTTGCTTGTGGTTTAAATCGTCACAATAATGATTTTTTTTTTTAATGTATTGCTAAATTTACATAGCCTTATATTGTGAAGAGAAAGGTCCCCGGGCTGACGTCAGCCTTAGCTGGCTCGCGCACGAATGTGCGCGGGCCAGCTAAGGCTAACATCAGAGACTAGCTGTTCGCCTTGTATCAGACACTGCGGTATGCTGGAATGTATTACCCAATGTGCAAAAGGCTGTCGGGCTGACATCGGCCCGAGGACCTTTGCGCACTGGGTTATATGCCGCTTAGGACGACCTATAAATTTGGGCCGCTTGCGGGAATAAGATTAAAGAACTCTTTTGAGTGTTCTAATAGCGTACAGTGCGTAGTTTGAGGTCACACAAGTGACGTAAAAGTAATGTCTCGTAGTGCCCCGTGTGATACACGATGACGTGTTTTCCATATCGACGAGGTGTATGCCGCTTGCAGTAATGAGATTAACTCATTCTACCCCAGTAACACCACAGGAAGTTAAGGATCGACCATGATAGTTCAAGGGTGATGCCAGAATAGCTTGGCGCCTATGGGCGCCAAGCTATTCTGGCATCACCCTTGAACTATCATGGTCGACCTGTGTCCTGCACTGCAATACAGTCTTCAGAGGACAACGGCAAAATTTCAGGATTTCGGTGTTGGGGTAGAATGAGTTAAAGAAATCTTTTGAGTATTTGGTAGAGTTCAGTGCTTCGTTTTCATGTTTCGGCCTCTATGGCATTAAAAGTGATATATCATGGTGCCTCGTGGGATATATGATGACGTATTGTTTTCTCTACAGACGAGCCGTATACCGCCTTCACACCCAGGCAACCTGTGCCCGACACAATGATCGGTAAATCACTTTTATCTGTTCATTTATTTATTCGTTTATTCCGTTATTTACAATCAACTACGCTTCTAACAATGTCGGATAAGAAAACAAAAGTCCGATACAACAACGTTCTTTCAGAGGTATCGTCAGCTCTCGTTGTAAATGACTTCGCTTATAACAAACTTTGAATATAATAATAATAATAATAATAATAATAATAATAATAATAATAATAATAATAATAATAATCCTCGTCATCATCTTCATCATCATCTTCTTCTTCTTCATCATCTTCTTTATCATCATCATCTTTTTTGTCTCCTTTATCATTATCATCATCATCATCTTCATCGTCAGCAGCAGCAGCTTCATCATCATTATCATCATCTTCATCATCTTCATCTTCATCATCTCATCATCATCTTTAACATCATCACCATCATCTTCTTCATCATCACCATCATCTTCTTCTTCTTCATCTTTATCATCTTCATATTAATCATCTTTATCGTCATCATCTTCATATTAATCATCTTTATCGTCATCATCTTCATCATCAGCAGCAGCAGCGGCAGCATCTTCATCATAATTATCATGATTTTCATCATCATCATCATCTTCACCATCATCATCATCTTTAACATCATCACCATCATCAATCAAAACTTTCAGAGAGACCTTTCCATCAGACCCGCAGCTGTTAATACGTGGTTTCTTGTTCGCCTGCATTAGTTTCGTTTGAATCGAACGACTCCCAAAAACGAACGAGAGCGGAGTCACGGCACTCCAAACATCCCCAAGAGACACAGATCCTCATGAGCCCGGAGGGCTCATGAGGATCTGTGCCTCTTGTGGATGTTTGGAGCGTTGTCTGTGCTTATACAGGCTGGCCATCAACCACAATTTCGTTATTTTAGAACGAAACCTCACTAGCACTGCCAAAGAAACGAGCAGACCATATACAAATGTGTGTGTTTGTTTGTGATTATGCATCTGGCTGTTTACCCATTTTGCATACAGCCACTTGCATTGTCTACCGAGGGGCAGAGGCGGGGGGGGGGGGGGTGAGGAGGGGGGGTTGTCTGCATGCACAAAGGCTGGGGAGGAGGGAGTGGTTAAAATCACAGAGCAACACACTTGCATTCATTATCCCTTTGGGTGTTGGCAGGGCCGGATCAATCAGTTTTTAAGGGGTCGGAGGGGGGAGGGGGGTGCTGAACGACAATATAAAAACGGTATACTGTTCAGGAGCGAAAGGCGCGTGCTTCCAGGGTCCAAAAAAATCAAACAGGGAGGGGGGGGGGGGGGTAGGGAGAGAAAGGGCGCGTGCTTCCAGGGTCCGAAAAGGGGGGGGGGGGGGAGGGGGGAGAGAAAGGGCGAGTGCTTTCAACCTACAAGGCGGGCAGGGGGGGGGGGTGTGCTGCAATAACATTAAACCACCCCCTCCTTCTCGGACCATGTTGTGGCCTGGTAGTAAATGACTTTTTGGGGGTTGTTTGTTTTTTTTTTTAGGCCGAGGGGGGGGGGGGGTGCTGTAGTACCAAAGCACCCCCCCCCCCTAGATCCGGCCCTGGGTGTCGGCAGCGGTTTTAGTCGCGATGATTCCTGCAGGAATCATTGCGCCTAAAACCGCTGCCGACACCCACAGGGTTGACGAGATAGCGCTTTCTTTGTCAGTTGATTCCTGCAGGAATCGCCTTAAAGAGTTTTATTTGACCATTGAGCTTGCAACGTGTTCGTTCAACCAGCATTTTGCCAGCACGGCAAGTAACGTTGTTCCCTTTGTCACCGACAGGACTGAATTTTATTATGTGAGAGTGGCACAAGCGATAAAGCGTCATATAGTTTGCACTGGAGTTTTGCGCTGCAGGGATAGTAACGTTTTGCGAGTGTTACTAATACGGAGCAATTTTAGGTGAATACATTTTTAACTCTTTGCTTGTCGGTAGCTCTTTTTGCCGAGGCGATTCGTTCCTGCAGGACTCACCTCGACAGAAGCGCTACCGACATTCAAAGGGTTAACCCTTCCCTTGCCAGTGGACGCAGATCGTGTTTTTGAAATCATTGCAAGTTCAGGAGTCCGAAATAGATCAGGCGGTTAAACGTCGGAGCAGGAGAGCGAAGGAAATCGCCGGGTCGTGGGTTCGAATCCCGTCCCGGCCCCGGTAGCTGGACTCACAATCCAGGGGGAATAAACGGATTTGTTCAATAGCATGTCCGTTGAAAGGTCCTGGTAAATCAAAGTGGCACAGTTGGAGTGCGCCTGAGTTGACCAGTATTCAGGTCGTACTCCATAGGCAATAGATTTCCCTGTTCCCCATAACCCGCCCGTCAGGGCCGTCCATGATCACCTCGGTGCTGTGGACGTTAAACCCGAACTAACCAACCAACCATTGCAAGTTCAACGTCAACGATCCCCAGTCGCGCAAGGAGCATGGTGCACAGTTGTGTCAGCAAGAGTCATTGATCCTTATGAGCCCGCGCAGTTGTGGGGGCACATGAGGATCTGTGTCTCTTCCAGTTGGATCCTGTTCACTTTCCTCGGCAGTGGAGGGCTTGACTCATTCAGCCCGGCGCACGTATTTCCCAAATTTGGGAGGCGTCATCAAACGACTATGCACCAGTTGCAGGGGATGGGTCGACCATGATAATTAATGCATAGCATTTATATGGCGCATTTCTCATATTTATAATATAACTCAATGCGCAGAATGTAGCCGCGAACTGAACCCAACAAGCACGCTCACGTGAATCACGCGCATTCACTCACACACTGTACGTAAACACAGAACATTCACGTGGTGCTAAGGGCAAGCTCAAGCGAGCTACTGACGGTATTTGGAAATCGTTTTGTATTTGAAATTTTATTAAGTTGGCTGAAACTGATACCAAAGTGGAGGCGCCAAGCTAATCTGGCACCACCCTTGAATTAGCATGGTCGACCCATCTCCTGCTGTAGTGCGTCAGGGCTGATTGGGTTCAAACACCATATTACAAACAGGACCACTAAACTGCGCTGACGTGATTCGTTTTCTAAAGGTTACAAAATACACACAAGTTGTTGAGTTTCAGCCTCGAGCTGTATGAAACTTTGAAACTTTGTTTATTTATTTACCAACGGATAAAGTAACTAGCACGCAGGTCATTTTTCGTACTTGCCATTGCTACACTACAAACAAACAAACCAACCAAGAAAATAAAAAGCAATTTTTTTTTTAATAAATGGAGACATACATCAAGATAAAAAATTTAGTTTAAACACACACACACACACACACACACACACACACACACACACACACACACACACACACACACACTCACAGATACACACAGATACACACACACGAGCGCGCGCTCATACACACTGTTGGCGCTCGCTTCCATCCAACTACTGAAGGGCAGTAGTGTGTTATGCAGTCGCTTCCATCCAACTACTGAAGGGCAGTAGTGTGTTATGCAGTCGCTTCCATCCAACTACTGAAGGGCAGTAGTGTGTTATGCAGTCGCTTCCATCCAACTACTGAAGGGCAGTAGTGTGTTATGCAGTCGCTTCCATCCAACTACTGAAGGGCAGTAGTGTGTTATGCAGTACAAGTACGTTGGATTGTGAAATGTATTGGATCAGGCAATATGAGGAAATGTTACAATCTGGGACGACCTATCAGAGTTCATGTCGGACTTAGTACTAGGTGCTTGAAGAGGCCTTCTTTAAAGGAAAAGAGCGATCTGGCGTGTGTTATGCTCGATGGCAAGGTATTCCAAAATGAGGAACCCGAATATGAGAGATTAGTTTTAAAAATGTCAATTATGGGGCGTGGTATGATAAAGTTTCGTCTGGATGTTGAATTACCCACGTGAGATTAAGTAAAATGTTTGCATAGGTATTCCGGAAAAATGCCATTCCAGATTTTGAACATGGCCAC
>BTPG01000004.1:53656290-53663790 GCA_036245525.1 Semisulcospira habei | reverse complement strand
GGCTGATGGGGCGATAACTCAGGGCTTTGGACTTATTCTTCCCTTTCTTCAAAATTGGGATCATCCTGGCTTCCTTCCAGCACTGGGGTACCTGTCCTCCTCTCCAGCTGTGGTTAAAGATGTCCAGTAGCTTCGTTAAGGCAGTGTTGCTAATGTGTTGTAACATCTCGTTTGAGATGCTGTCTGGACCTGGAGATTTTTTCTTCTTCAGCTGTTTGATGGCCATCTTCAGTTCTGGAAGGGTGATGTCCTTCTTCATTGCATCATGGATGTTTGCATCTCTTGTTCTCTCTCTCTCTTTCTTTCTGTCTGATTTCTTTCTCAAGCATTTATGGGAGAGTGCTGTTACTTTCTTTCGCATAGATTTGTGCGAACATGTTTGCAGCTTTCCTACCAGTCAGTGCTTTCCCATCTTCTTCCAGGGTGATCTTCTGTTCCCTGGTGCCCTCATCGTTCAACGCCTTGGTCAGTCTCCACAACTTGGTGGTGTCCCTCTCCATGTTCAGTCTTGCAGTCTTCTCTCTCCAACTTCTTCTTGTGCACTCCAACTTCATCTTCAGATACTGGGCCTTACTGTGTTGTAGCTTGATGTTGTTTTCTTGGCTGGGGTAGGTTTCAGCGTCTTCTCTGGCCCTAGTGAGGTTGTCATGTGCTTTCTGAAGATTTGCGGTCCAGTATGGGGTGTAGTTTTTCCGGACCCCTCGAGGTATAGTTTCCTTGGCTGCCTTACTGATAATGTCATTGAACTCTCTGACCACATTGTTCATGTTCCTTCCAGACACAGCGAGGTCTTGCATTAGCTCATTTGTTCGGATACTGAACAAGCGCCTGTCTGCCTTTCGGTAGTTCCATCTTGGTCGGTGTGACGAGCTAGCTGCTGTGCTTCCTTTTAGGGAGAGGAGGACAGGGCGGTGGTCACTTCCTCCTAACTGTGGTCCTACTGTTCTGCTGAGGCGCTTATGAACATCGTCAGTTCAAAGCACCAGGTCCGGTGTAGTGGTGGTGTGCCAGCGGCGAGAGTAGGAGGTAGGTTGGTCCTCAGGGTCATTGGCAAGTATCAGATGATTTTCATCTTGCCACTCCTCGATGTCTTCTCCTCTCTTGTCAATCGTGTCGTATCCCCAACTCTGGGACTGGCTGTTGAAGTCACCAGTGATGAGGAATCCACTGTCCGGAACCTGGATAGTGTCAAGGGACAGCAGCTTATCATTAGGGCAGTAGTAGTTGACCAGGTCAAGGGTGCTGTCACTGGTGGTTACCTTCACCTGGATGTATTCCGCCTCTTCCATGATCTCCTGGTTTCGCTGGCATTCAGGTTGTTTCTAACTAGGGTCATAACTCCCCCTTTATTCCTCCCTTGGCGATCACTTCGGAAGACCTGATATCCTCCGACCTTAAAGGGTTTTCCTTCTTGCAGGTGTGTCTCTTGTATACAGCGGATGTTTATGCTGTTTTCGTACAGAAAGTTCTCTAGTTCTGTTTTCTTGTTGGTAACCCCTTCTGCATTCCAGTGCATGATGTTCACATTGGCTTTTTCTTTGTCTCTGGTCATGTTTTTTCACTGGCCAGTCGCTCTACTTCCCCGTCCCCTGGCTTCTCGAGACGGTCGGGAAGGTCCTCCAGTCGCTGGGGGTGGGCTCCGAAGAGGCGCAGAGCCCGGTACTGCACCTGCCTGGTGAGACTCCACAGGGCGAGCACCATTTCTGTTAATTCCATCTCCAAGTGTCATATGGCTGTATATGCGTGGTACTGTGGTTTATTAGAGTGCGCTGTGCAGCCCAGTACCTCTGTCTTCAGCAGAACTGGGGTTTCTGTCGGGGTTACCTCACCCTTAACTCCTGGTCAAAAGGCCTTTCCTGGGAGCACAGGATGGTTTGGCTTTGGAGTGCCCTTCTCCTAGATGGGTTGCCGACCAAGGCTTACGAGTCCCATATACTCAGGTTTTTTCTCGGAGTTTTACTTCTCGAAGGAGATCTGCCAACCAAGGCTATCGAGCATCCCTGCCCGGATTTGTATAGGGTTTACTCCCCTAGCCTTTACCTCTCCCAAGGCACCCACAAGGCAGTGGGGCTATTTACCCATAGCTGGGGATCTGGTTCATGGGCATCAGGGCTTGTCCACATATCGATGGGCCTGCGTTCCACATGTCTCCTCCGAGTCCTCTGTAGTTCAACCCGAGTCCGTAAGGTGCTCGGTTACCGTTAGTCGCCACGAGGAGACACTACATGAGGCTTGTTGTTGGAGAGGCTGTGTACTGGCAGGGAGAGACTGACATACTATGCTCCCCTTTTCGCAAAACTGCTAGCCAGCGGTGGGAGCTGAGAGCGACAAGCACAGACGCTACACTACCACACTAGACGCATCACAACAACCATTTGACCCACATGCTGTGCGTCCAACCCCACATGTCACATGTGTGTCGCGCGTGCGTGCGTGCGTGCGTGCGTGCGTGCGTGCGTGCGTGTGTGTGTGTGTGTGTGTGTGTGTGTGTGTGTGTGTGTGTGTGTGTGTGTGTGTGTGTGTGTGTGTGTGTGTGTGTTCATTCCTTCGAGTCCAGCTATAGCCTTGAGGTCAAGGGTCATTGCGTACAGTGCAGGAAGTCAGTCCAAGTCAGTAAATTGCCCGACCAACTCACCCACTGAACTCGGTGCACCTAAGATTTGCGAGGCGTTTGTGTGGGGCTAGAAACAGCTTAACCCCTTACCTCCTGGCGTAAGACCCAGCTGCAAGAGACATAAACCCTCATGAGCCCCCGCAGTCGCGGGGGCTCATGAGGATTTATGTCTCTTGCTGGTCCTGTGTTCTTTGTACGCAATTTGGTCGCAGTTATCTCTCCAACTTACTTCACCCCTACACACCTTCCCGCTCCCTCCGCTCTGCTTCCGACCCTCTCCGCCTCCACTTCCCTCGCACCAAACTTAACACTTTCGGCCCCCGCCCCTTCTCCGTCTACGGTCCATCCACCTGGAACACCCTCCCACTCTCTCTCCGTCAGAAACACTCTCTCTCCTCCTTCCAGTCCGCCCTCAAAACTCACCTCTTTCAACAGTTTTAGCACTATATCACCACACTCCCCACCCCAAGCTGACCGTCGTAATGTATTTCACTGTTTGTGGCACGTGAGTCATTGTCTAAAGCGTGCGCATGCGTGCGCGAGTTGTGAGTGTGCGCTTAGAGTTATAATTATTATAAGATAAGCGCATTATAAATACCGTAATTATTATTATTAATTATTAGTTATTGTGTGTTCTTCACTCGAATGTCGGTCAGTGTGCCGTGGTTTCACTGAGAAGCGAAATACGAGATTTCTGGCAGCGGTGGGATTAAACTAAAGTAGTACTATGACGGGCAGTTTCCGGCCATGCACAAATTATCTGTGCTTCAACCGAAATTCCGAAATTTTGATGTCAGTGATCCCGTGAAGACTGCTTTACCGTTTAGTTATTTTAGTTAGTTAGTTATTTGGGGTTTAACGCCGAGCAGGCGACTAAAGCCATCTCACGACTTTTCCGTTTAGGAACTAGATCAAAGGTGGTGCCAAAAAAAGCCTGAAGGCCTTTTGAACATTTGGGAGATGTTGTTGTAGAGTTCGTGTCCTTACTGGTCGTGTTCAGCTAACAATGACAAATCTGAGGCGACCGTGTAAAATAACAATATATTAACCCTCTTAACCCCACGGCCGCGTTTCCAAACTTTTGGAGGCGTTGTGTAACGACTGTGCCCCCGTTGCAGGAGATGGATCGACCATGATAATTCAAGGGTAGTGCCAGATGAGCTTGGCGCCTGAAGGCGCCAAGCTCATCTGGCACTACCCTTGAATCATCATGATCAATCCATCTCCTGCTGCAGGGTCCCAGGGCTAAAAGGGTCAACAGTTCCGCTGTCGCCATGGAACATCCAACTGACGACTTCCAACTGCAAGCTGCACAAACGAAACCTCATCAGCCCCCGCATATCATGATATTTTTTGCCTCTTCCTGGTCCCATGTGTACCTGTTTTGGGGATGAATTTGGCCTTGAAGTGGTCATAGTTTCAAAGACCCGATGTGTGCCCACTGGCGGTGAAGAAGTTAAGATAATTATTTTTAATGGATCAAATAGTGCTTCTTTTTTTTCTTTTTTTTATATTTTAAAGTCAGACGATCAGATTACAATGGTGTTACATATATATGCATATTCTTTTCCTGACAACAGTAGTCAAAACAAAAAATAAACAAAATTAGTTGTATAGATACGCGACAATATTATGGCCTTTGGTCACATCGAAATTACCGTCAAGATGGCGCTAGAACACACGAGCACGTTAGCCCCGAGTGTGTGTGTGCTACCGTCGAGATGTGACCAAAAGGCATTCTTTTGTGGATCAAAGGTGGTGCCAGAATAGCTTGGCGCCTCCAGTTCCATGTTGGTGCCAGAACAGCTTGGCGCCAGGCGCCAAGCTATGCTGGCACCGCTCTTGAACTATCGTGTCGATCAGTTTCTTGTTGTAATGTGTCGGGGTACAGGACGCATCTTGTTTGTGTGAAACCAACGTCTTCTTCACTGCTAATACTTGTCTTGTTTCAGAGTCGCCCAAGCCATTGGTGGCCTTGGTGGTGGTGTTGCCGCTGCTGTCGGTTGTGGCGCTGGTGATGGGGGTACTGGCGTGGTGGCGATGGCGACGGGCCAAGAAGCTGGAGCATCTCATCAAGATGGAGGGCGTCGAATTCCGTCCTTACACCTACTTCATGCCGCGACACGGGTAGGTGATTTACTGAGATGTTGTATCAACACAACAACAACAACAATAATAATAATAATAATAATAATAATAATAATAATATAATAATAATAATAATAATAATAATAATAATAATATATTATTAGTAGTATTATTACTGCTACTACTACTACTACTACTACTACTACTACTACGATAATGATAGTACTACTACTACTACTAGTAGTACTAATGATCATAATAATATTAACAGTAATAAATTATTATTATTATTATTATTATTATTATTATTATTATTATTATTGTATTACTTTTACTACTACTATACTACTTCGCTATTAATACTAATATAACATTGTTATTTTATTTTTTATTTTTTTTATTATTATTGTTGTTATTATTATTATTATTATTATTATTATTATTATTATTATTATTATTATTCTGCAAACTGTGCTTCACGAGTCATGAGAATACGTTCTTCTTGCACGTGGAACGGATTGGCTGAATCCACGGAATGTGTTTTCATGACCTACTTTTGATTTTTGGATACAGTTTGTTCAGAATAATAACTTTGTCCCACCGGTGTGTGACAGTGAGGACGGTGACGCAGACTGTCACGTGGTTGCTGACGAATGGGAACTGCCCCACTCCTGTCTGAAGGTGGGGCCCGTCCTAGGCTCGGGGGCCTTCGGGCAGGTGTTGCTGGGGCGGGTGTCTAGGGCCATGCTACGCCACCGGGGACTTCCCGCGGAGTACTCTGCCTTTGACGGAAGTGACGATGACGGCGGAGACTGTCACATGGCGCCGGTAGCCATCAAAATGATAAAAGGTCTTAGTTTTATCTTTCATGATTTAATTATTTATTTATTTATTTATTTATTTATTTATTTATTTAGTTTCATTTTTTTATCTTAATTAAATTTTTATGTTAATATGTTATTAGTCTCTAATTAAACAATGTTATTATATTTCATTGCGGTTAAAACAGATTCCAAGTTTTTCATGATCCAGCAGGGGTAATTTTCAAGTCATTAAAATGACTCATCTGGTAGTCTCAAGCATGAAGAAAATGTACTTCGGACGAAATTTGATTCACTTGAAATGTATTAATTAACTTTTTTATGATGCAGCCACTGGTACTGATTCTATAACTGGTGACTGCATGCATGAGTGGATGAAATGATTTTGATGATCATGATTCACAAATCAATTTTGACCATAAGCCCCCTTTGTATGCAGCCACCGGGACTGTTTACAGTACCACACACACACTGTTTATAGTACCACACACACACATTGTTTACAGTACCACACACACTGTTTACAGTACCACACACACTGTTTACAGTACCCCCCACACACTGTTTACAATACCACACACTGTTTACAGTACCACATACACACTGTTTGCAGTACCACACACACACACTGTTTACAGTACCACACACACACTGTTTACAGTGCCGGTGGCTGCATGCACAAAGGGGCTAATACAATTTCGATGATACGGAATTTCCTACATTAGCATCGAGAGTTTATAGACGTTTCCTTTAAAAACTTATGCGACATTTTAGCATGAATTTGTTAATATAGTTTCATCTTGTCTTTAATCCTTTTAGCCCCGATCCCTACAGCAGGAGATGGCTTGACCATGATAACTCAAGGGTAGTGTCGGATTAATATGGCGCCTTCAGGCGCCAAGCTAATCTGGCACTACCCTTAAATTATCATGGTCAAGCCATCTGTCATTACCCGTAAATTATCATGGTCAAGCCATCTCCTGCAACTGGTACATAGTCGTTGGGCAACACCTCCAAAATTTGAGAAATGGGACCTTGGGGCTAAAAGCGTTAAGACCTTTCTGTACCGTTGTTCGCCGTGAGATGGACTTAGTCGCCTCCTCGGCGTCTAACCCAAATGACTAACCAGGATGTTTGCAGAGTGTTGCGATGAGGGCGGGAAGGCGGAGTTCCTGCGTGAGATCTGTCTGATGAAGGACCTGGGTCACCACAGTCACGTGGTGTCCATGCTGGGTTGCTGCACGCTGCGCGAGCCGTACTGCCTGCTGGTGGAGCACATGGGGCGGGGTGACCTCCTCGCCTACCTCAAGGACATTCGCCGACAGATTGCCGCGGTCAGGAACGATCCGTTTCTCTTTGCTGTTTGCTTTGAAACCCCGTCAGTGTCCAGTGGGGAAAAAAACATAAACAAAAAACTGAACGCTAACCATCTGCAAGAGGCATAGATCCTCATCAGCCCCCGCAGTTGCGGGGGCTGATGAGGATCTATGCCTCTTGCTGAAACAATTTTGTGTCCTTGTTCCTTTGACGGCTGGGGATCTTTCACGTTGAATTTTAAACTGATTTCAAAAACATGATCTGCGTTCACTGGCAGTGAAGGGGGTTAAAGCGAACAACTGCTGTGCACCAAAAGTCGCCGATACAAAGGGTTCTCAATGCTGTCTTGCATCAGCGTTGACTTTACTACCCTTCTTTTCACAATTCCCGTCAATAGGCACGAATAACTTAGATTTTCTGCAACCCGTTGTGCGCATTGGGGCTACTACGAAACAGGGGCCAATTGCATGAGTGAGCTTAGTCCTGCGCCAGCCACTGAGCAAGGCGCCGCGCCGCGATAGAGATCGCGGCGCGCCTTGCTTAGTGTCTGGCGCAGGACTAAGCTCGCTCATGCAACTGACCCCAGAACAGGAGCCAAAATATCTGTTATTTTTCGAATTTTAAACTCCATAAGTTAAGTTAGCCCTTTTGTCCAGCTTT
>BTPG01000004.1:53626290-53651290 GCA_036245525.1 Semisulcospira habei | reverse complement strand
GACTCTTGGGCTTCTGCGGCATTCGGGTTGCTGGCTCCGTTTACCTCCGTTTCTCGGGTGCAGTGCAGTACGGGAATGTGGACGTGGGTGGTGTCGGACCTGCTGAGCAAGAAGTTACCGTCCTGATTTCAGTCTCCATTGGTCGTCTTTTTCAAACACGACACGTCTGCTAAATTCGTAAATCCTCAAGCGCCCCTGCAATGGCGGGGGATGAGGATTTATGCCTCTTGCTGGACTGATTTTCATCTGTGTTTCTCAGACGGAGGTGGTCCTGTGGTATTCAGTCCATAATGACCTGGAACCTAAAGAGCACCTCAACAAGTCACTTATCTCACGGGCGGATCTGGGGGGGGGGGGCGGATGTCTCGAAGGGAAGGGATCCACGGTCGGCTACAGGTCATTCACCCACGGGTGGGTCTGGAGGGTGGAAGTGTAAAGGGGCAACAGGTGAATCATCCACCCACGCGCGGATCGTCATGGGGAGGGGGAGGAGTGTGTGTGTGGGGGGGGGGGGGTACGTCTCTTCTTGCTTGCAGCATGGTTCTTGTTGCCAGTGTCAGAAGCTCATCTGAGCAGAAAGTTTTGTATCGAGGATTGCTTAGTGATTCAGGGAGTGGGAAACAATTACCATAGCTTAACACTTTGATTATTGCGTTTTCGTGCTGGTGTGTGATTTTGTACCTGAAAGCGTTGTGCCGTAGCACACATTTTGTATAGATGTTTGCTTAGGCACAGGATGCTAGAGATGGGCAAAAATCGTGACAGTTCAATGTAGTGACAGACTGTCTGGCTGCCTAAAAAGTGCTATGCTAATCAGACACTACGCCGGCGCAACATTCCAGCAGTTATGGTGGGAATATGAAGGATGCTAAAGGCCAACTTGTTACTGATCCGCTTCTGCATTCTGTGTGTGTGTGTGCGTGCGTGCGTGCGTGCGTGTGTGTGTGTGTGTGTGTGTGTGTGTGTGTGTGTGTGTGTGTGTGTGTGTGTGTGTGTGTGTGTGTGTGTGTGTGTGTGTGTGTGTGCAAGTCGCGGGCCCCGTGTGTGTGTTGACAATGCTGATGGTGCGTGATCAAGTCTCTGTCCCGCTCCAAACCCTCGCTCGACCAAACCGTTCCATCTGCAAGAGGCATAGATTCTCATGAGCCCCTGCGGAACGCAGGGTCTCATGAGAATCTATGCCTCTTGCAGCTGGCACTCTCACTCACATCTTCTCTGCCTTAACGGCGGAAGTCCTCAGGTGTGATCGTCAAGTGACTTAGGGACGAAGCGAGCCGCGCGCCCCACAAATGGACAGGGGAACTCGAACAATGCAAGAGCCGCATTTACAGATGTCAGTGACGGTAAACACACAGGGTCCCGAGCGCCCGGTTACATTTGCCCGCTCTGTTGGTCGGCAAACACACCGCGTTGTCCTCGGCCCATCGTCCCCAAGTCACACGCCCCGCGAGTCCCTTGCCTGAAGTCCCCCATCACCTTTTCTCGGCTGAGGACTGTAAACGTAAATGAGGCTTTACCCTTGCCTGTACGAGGTATATCATATGAGGGTTGGGGTGTAATTTTTTTTTTTTTAAATGCTCACTACAGATGAAAGGGCGCAAGGATGAATATAGAGGACTTTTTGAACGGGTGAAGCTCTTTTGATCAATTTTCGACGGATTTCTGGTTCTTACTTTTACAAGATAGGGGTTTGGGGCGGATAGATAATTATTTATATAATTTATGTTAGCTTCATCAAAAATTATTTTATATCAGTTTCATTCAGAAGCCATTTTATATCAGGGTCATCCAATCGTTGTTTTGTTTCAGTTCATCCAAGGCCCTGTAAAGACTGTATCTTCTGAAAGAGCCATGGATTCTCATGAGCCCCTGCGACTACAGGGGCTCATGAGAATCCATGCCTCTTGCAGACGGAGGTGCTTCTGTGTTAGAGCCTCCACGGCTAACTGGCCCCTCTTGTGTCCCTGTTTGCAAAGACAGCCGATGTTGGCTGCCTTAGCTTAACCCGGAGATTTGCAAAGCTTCGCGAATTTTTCTGACTAAACCTCCAGTTGGGTCGTCAAACAGTTTGGCGAAGCTTCTCTAAGACGGAGGGGGGCAGCCCGGCCGTCCGCGCCTTTCTTTGTCCCCCCAACCCCCCCCCCCCCCCCCGCACCCCCCTTTCCCGTAGCTCATCCCTCAGTCCCTTGGCCACAAGTTTGTGGTGCTGATTGTCATCTTTATGATGGGCTAGCTTGGTCATGGTATATCTGTCCTGCTGGTTCCCAGTGCGCAAAGGCCATCGGGCCGACATCAACCGCCGTTGGCCCGCGCACGACTGTGCGCGGACCAACGGCGGCCGACTTCGACCCGATGACCTTTCGCGCGTCGGGTTGTCATTTGCACGTCGCCCAGGCCCGTCAGCTTTGGGTGGCTAAGCGTAAGGGAGCGAGTGGAACAGTGACGTTGTGGGTTAGACTCAAGATCCAGAAGCAGTAGCTGGGTTTGGAATAAAGGGATTCAAAGATTCGAGATTAAAAATCAACCTTGTGATTTAAAACAAGAGATCATTATGGCTTCACAGCAATCATTGTTTACTAAAGTAACTTATCTAATATTGCATCGTTCTTAAAAACACAAATAGAATTACGTACACAGGGAAGCCGATGAGCTGCTTTCTATGGAGCATGTCCCGTTGAAAGCCTTGGTCAATTCCCTGCTCCATTCTTCGTAATTGCAAACCTTTTTTTTTCTTCTGGCCTGATCACTGTGTGCCGTCTTACTGTGTCAACGTGTCCGTTCATGCGTGAGATATTTAGCAAGCTCGTCAACCAGCCACTAAATCAAACCTGCCAGTTACTCTGCAAAACTTTGCTTGTTTGCCACTGCATGTATCTTTTTATTATTGTGCCGTTTCCCGGACGAACCACGAAAAACTTCACACTAAATCTTGACCATCTTGTGCTGGTCTGTGATTTTAGACCTTCCGGCCGTAAAGTCCAAAATCACAGACCAGCACACATATCGTTGTATGCAAACATTTACCCCCCCCCCCCCACCCCACCCACCCACCCCCCACCCATCCTCTGCTTGTCCCTCCGTGTCCGACTGAGGTTCCCGTCTTTGTCCATGCAGCAACATGCCCACCTGTGTCATCATACGGCTGGGCGATGTTCGCTCCTGCAATACTTGGCGTGTTGACTTGTTAAACGACAGCTTTGCCTTGTGTTTTGCCGCTCCGCTGGCTTTTTTTTTTTTTTTTTTTTTTTCTTGTTTTTTCGCCTCGTCGGACTTTGAATCGGATCGCTCGGCGTTTAGCTACTTTGTGCTTTTTTGTTGTTGCCCTCTTTGAATTGGATCGCCTCAGCTAACTCTACCTGTGTTTTTTGTCCTTATTATTTGGAAAGTCATGTTGTCTCTTGCTGGGCTTGTACAGCTTTCGCAGGAATATTGCACCAAAAACGAAGTGATTAGTATTGTTGTCCGGTGAAGGAGAGACTGGGGGCAGAGGTTACAGCTTTGTTGTTTTCATGCGGTTGGGGCTGGTGTGTGTGTGTAGCTGGGAAAGGGGGGGGGGGGGGCGGGTCCTTTAACGAATCGCGCAAATCTTGCTAGAGATGAATGACCCCTGACGTAAAAGTAGTGCCAGATGAACTCTGGGCCTCATAGCGCCAAGTTAATCTGGTGCTACCCGTAAACTGTAATGGTCTATCCATTTCCCGCTGCATTGTGCGTCAGATGTGATTGAATTTAACCCCCTGACTGGCGCTGACGATACCGCTTGGCGGAAAAGACGCGTGTGCGAGCGGTATCGTCAGCGGGCGGCCAGTCACTTAGGAGTTGAAATTCCCCAATACATGTAGGCGGGTTGCTCACATCGTCTGCTACAGTTATGCCTCGAGGTCAGACGGCATGCCTCCATTGTGTCACATGTTGATCGTCGTGATAACGAGAACTTTTTCAATGCTCCCTTCATTGCTTCTTCGACAGGATAAAACATGGACTCGTTTATTTTTTAAGATAAGCATTTTATAAACGTATTTTATGCTAAAATTGATTGATTGATGGATGGATGGATGGATTGGTCGATCGATCGATCGATGGATGGGTCGGTGGGTTGGTTGGCTGGTAGATTTATTGAGTGATTAATTGATTATTATTATTATGTTACTATTATTATAGTAATATTCTTAGAGTTATTATTATTATTATTATTATATTATTATTATTATTATATTATTATTATTATTATTATCATCATCATTATTATTATGTATTAGCATCATCATCATCATCATCATCTAAAGAATATTCTGTCTTGCAGTGTTTATAACCAAACTATGAGTGCAGGCACATCTCCCCGCCCCTCCCACCCCCTGCCATCCGGCCACCCAAACTCCACCCACACCCACACCCCAACCCCATTCCCCCCCCCCCCCCCCCCCCCCCCCGTCTTCTCCCTCGAATGCTCAATTTGCGAATCAATTTTTCTATGTGAACGAAACTGTGTGGGACATTTTTCAATTTGAGGGATTCTGGAAATCCCCCTGTTACACCTGTGCCGATTGTCGCCATATTGCCAACTCCTCTGTAAGTCTGGGAAAGAATCTGACGTGTAGGCGATGCTAAGTAAACTTAATCCGGTTTCACTACCAATTCGGTTTGTCACCGATTGGTCATTTCTGGTCACATGTCTAAGTTCCAGTCACTTCCTCCGCCCGAAAAGCGGCTGTGATACAAACTTAATGAGGTCCATTTGGTCTTTGAAGCAAGAGGCTTAGATTCGCATGAGCCCCTGCGGCCGCAGGAACTCATGAGAATCTATGCCTCTTGCAGATTTAATTTCTTGTTGGGGCTCCGGTTAATTTTGTATTTTCCGTGGGGATTAGCGATGACGTAACTTCCGGTTACGACTGTCTCAGGAATGCCGGGAGCCTGTGAGCGATCGAGATGGTATCGCTGGTCTTGCCGATGGTATCTGGGTCTGCGTGACACACTTTCAGTACAGCCTGTCACGTGACACGCTTTGTCCACCGGAATCCGTTTGGCGGGCGATTAAACCGCGATCACCACCCACACGCAAGAGACATAGATCCTCATCAGTCCCTACAGGCTGAAGGGGCTCATAGGGATATTCCCCCGTAGCAAACTGGCGTCCTTGATGAGCCCACGATGGCCGCAATGGGCCCGCGTACTGCGGTTGTCGTGGGCCCTAGGACCTCTGCTTACTGGGTTTGCCGCCGTTTGCACTGATACGAGTGGTTTTGCTCTACCTAGTAGGCCGCCCGTTTGCACTGATACGAGTGGTTTTGCTTCACCTAGTAGGCCGCCCGTTTGCACTGATACGAGTGGTTTTGCTCCACCTAGTAGGCCGCCCGTTTGCACTGATAGAGTGGTTTTGCTCCACCTAGTAGGCCGCCCGTTTGCACTGATACGAGTGGTTTTGCTCCACCTAGTAGGCCGCCCGTTTGCACTGATACGACTGGTTTTGCTCCACCTAGTAGGCCGCCCATTTGTAGTTGTACTGTTTACTAAGAGGGGGTTAGCGGCAGTTCAGTGTACCATGAGGCAAAGTTGTGCGGGAAACACCCAATTCATTTACAGGCCAAAGCGCTTGTAGCAGCCTGCTCAATTCCGTTTGCCGATAAGATAAGACGCTTTCAACGAACCACGACGAGGCCGCCGCCCGCCGTAACGAGTCTGTGCCTCACGTCATATCACCCTCATGCCTCTTTTTTTTTTTTTTTTTTTTTTTTTTTTTTTTGTATAGGTGTGGTCTGTATGACGTTGGACGTGAGTCTCATATCTCGGCACATTGCAAAGCGGAGCAAGGACAAGCACGCCCAAATCTTTTCATCACCCACGTGAAACAACATTGTCGGCCTTAACACCTTAGACAAATAAACAACAGCACACAAACAAATAAACAAAGACAAACAAAACAAACCCAAAAACCGAATGTGAATGAGAATCACTACACGATTTATTATTTTTGTTTCAGATTTATAAAATGGCATCTCACCAAAGGAAAGATAAACAGAGCACTGTGTACTTATTTGTGTGTCTATGTTTAAAAAGTATTTTAATCCGACAATTTTATAAATTTTTTGTAATTGTCTTTTCTAAACGTGTTTCTTTCTTCCTTATGATTTTCTTTGCACTTTGCACACTTCAGTGATATGGATTTCGAATGAAATGAAATTAACAATGAGCATAGATCCTCATGAGCCTCCGCAAACCACGGCTTGCGGAGGCCCATGAAGATATATGCCTCTTGATAGATTGCGGAATGCTACTAGTGAATGGGGAAGGTGGTGATTGACAAGGGCACATGGCGGTCACTGAAGGCTCTCTGGTGACGGCAGCAGATCGCTATCTTGATTACTGCGCGGTTCTGGGATTTGTACGGCTTCTAATTTACACGGCGAAGGTGTAGAGTTGTGGACTTTGGCCGAGTGGTCACCTCCCCTGTTCGCCGCCCACACGAAGCATGACCTGTTTCACGGCGGTATCACGCTGGACCTTGCCGCGGCTGTCTTGGAAGAAGCTGAATTGAGGCAATTGGTGGGCTATCACTCGGGGCCCAGAACTCCTCTCGAAATGCCTGCTTCGTTTTGTTCTTGGTTTCTCTCAAGACCGAAACAGTACTCCCTTCCTTTCCCTGCCTTAACTACATGTATTATATGTCTCTTTCTATGCTGGGTCCAATTTATTCGCAATTAAGCCTGTTATCTTTGCATTTATCATTTGAACTACTGCCTATGTGAACAGTGTTGTCAATTGTTTGCAAGTATTATGTTTTACTTATATGTATGAGAATGTGTAGATAGTCTTGTAGTTATTAGCAACGGCAGGTTTGTAAAATGGCTGTGTCAATGACGTTGTCAATGCCTTAACCGTTGTAAAATAAAGTTTCATTGATTCATTGATTGGGCCCTCCGCGTGAAAGCGAGATTCGTTTAGTAAGAGGACATACGGTCTATATTTTATTTTTACTTCGATGGTGTTTGCATTTATCTCATAAATGACGCCGTGTCTTGATATGCGGTGCCTCTTTTGATTTGTCTTCATTTTCTGACGAAAAAAATCTCGAACCTATAGCTCAACAGGAAATGTTCATAACAGTCGTCTGACGAAAGCCTCGGACGACATAATTCTTTTGATTAGAATGTTAGTTACTAGGTTACATTCAAATGTCATCGACTTACTGCTTTGAAATGCAGACTTCTTTTCTTTGTCAATGTACGCAACACTTATCAGCATCATCAGCTCGTTGTGCCCTAAGGTTGAAATTATCAGGTTTTTGGTTGTTGTTTGGTTGTTGTTTTTTGTTGTTGTTGATTTTGTTTGTTTGTTTGTTGTTGTTTTTAGTTTTGTTTTGTTGTGTGTGTGGGGTTTTTTCTGTTGGTTGTTTAGTTTGTTTGTTTGTTTGTTTGTTTTTTGGGGGGTGTTTGTTGTGGGTTTGTTTGTTGTTGTTTTTTTGGGGGGTTGTTGTTTTTTTTGGGGGGAATATCTTTTAGATATCCTTTAGGCCTGTGTCACAGTTCTGGAGATAGATCGACCATGATAGTTCAATGGTGGTGTCAGAATAGCTTGGCGCCTACAGGCGCCAAGCTATTCTGACACCACCATTGAACTATCATGGTCGATCCACAGCCTGTCGCAGCTTGTCAGGGCTTTATAGATTAAACACTGTAATGAATCAATGAATTAATGAATAAATGAATCTTTATTTTACAACGGTGAAGATATTAACAGAGTCAGTGACTATATCATTTTTCGTACCTGCCGTTGCTACAACTACGACTAACTAAGTACAAAATATACATAAAAAAAGAGACATCAAAGCACAGTAATACAAAATAGATAGTCCACTAAACACAAACACGCGCATAAGCCGCGCACAAACGCACTCACGCGTCCACATACACACACACACACACACACACACACACACACACACACACACACACACACACACACACACACACACACGTACACATGATTGTTAGAATATACACGACATTCGTGTGTCTATTGTAAGAACAATATTTGTGCGCGGCAAGGGATATACTGGTGTCATTAACTCCTTGACTTCCATTGACGATACTTTAGGCGGAAATGACGCGTAATGACGCGTCTATTCCGCCGAGCGGTATCGTCGGTACAATAGACGTCAAGAGAGTTAATTAACATAACTGTATTGGCCTCGTGGATACTGTGCAGTACGTTTGGTGTAGCTGATGACGGCTGTTCGTTTGCTTGTCAATAACCCGATAAGCTTCGTCTGATCTCCTGGGCTTTGTTCCTGGTATCCCCTTAGTGTGCTACGGCCAAGAAAATGAGCTGTGTTGACGTGCCCGCTGCACAAGGAAAATGAAAGCCTGAGGGGGCAGGCTGCGGTTGGGATAGGGCCCGTGGGGGGGGGGGGGGATAAGCTGCTTGTAACTGATCAGCGTGGGATCCGAGTGGACAACAGTTGACGGCTTAACCAAGTCAATTAGCGAGTGGACACAAACAATCCTGACCATAAGCATTTAGACACGGAGATGCCTTCATCCGGGGAAGGCAAGCATAAATTGATCCCGCAAGAGGCATAGATGCTCATGAGCCCCCGCATATGCGGGGGCTCATGAGCGTCTATGCCTCTTGCAGATGAATTTGGTTCGACGAAGGAAAATGAACTTAGTTTGTGGTTATTTAATAGGCTCATTAGTGTGAATATAGCTATTCTTGTGCAAGACGCGTCAATACTCGGTAAAGTGGACAAAATGACGTCGTATCGCTGCAGGCTTACGCGGGGTTTTAGATTGCACAGATAGCGCAGGCCGGCTTTTCAAGAAACGTCTCAGAAAAGAGATTTGATCGATAGAAAAACCGCCTGAGAAAGACTTAAATGACGGATATGATTTTGATATTGATGCAAGAGATAGTGATCTCACAGAGTCAGTGCCGATCTGCACTAAGTAGTCCGTAACTGAATCGGCAACTTTCAGCCAGCGTGGTTTAACATGTCCGTGCAGATTTCGTCCAAAGTTGCTGCTGTTGTAACCCAACATTATACACAAGCGGGCGCTAGGAGGTTTGAACGTAGGTTCAAATCTTTTCGATTCTCAGGGCGGCTTATGACTGTAGTATTATCTATCAGTGGCTTCGTACAACTAAATCCCTATGCTGCCAGGAACACAGATGTAAATCAGCGGAGGGCCACTGAAGTGACGTAAATGCTCACTTGCCCCACAAGGGACATAGAACCTCATCAACACCTAAGTACACAACCCTTCTGGATTAAGACGGTCAATTAGCGGGTTGCAACACTCAGGCATGGCAGACATTTTAGTGTGTGAAAGCAGAGACTAAAAAATAACCTCTAAACTGCTAGTCTACCGAGCTGCAAGAGACATAAACCCTCATGAGCCCCCGTAGGACTAACAAGAGACATAAACCCCTCATGAGCCCCCGTAGGACTAACAAGAGACATAAACGCCTCATGAGCCCCCGTAGGACTAACAAGAGACATAAACGCCTCATGAGCCCCCGTAGGACTAACAAGAGACATAAACCCCTCATGAGCCCCCGTAGGACTAACAAGAGACATAAACCCCTCATGAGCCCCCGTAGGACTAACAAGAGACATAAACGCCTCATGAGCCCCCGTAGGACTAACAAGAGACATAAACCCCTCATGAGCCCCCGTAGGACTAACAAGAGACATAAACCCCTCATGAGCCCCCGTAGGACTAACAAGAGACATAAACGCCTCATGAGCCCCCGTAGGACTAACAAGAGACATAAACGCCTCATGAGCCCCCGTAGGACTAACAAGAGACATAAACCCCTCATGAGCCCCCGTAGGACTAACAAGAGACATAAACCCCTCATGAGCCCCCGTAGGACTAACAAGAGACATAAACGCCTCATGAGCCCCCGTAGGACTAACAAGAGACATAAACGCCTCATGAGCCCCCGTAGGACTAACAAGAGACATAAACCCCTCATGAGCCCCCGTAGGACTAACAAGAGACATAAATCCTCATGAGCCCCCGTAGGACTAACAAGAGACATAAATCCTCATGAGCCCCCGTAGGACTAACAAGAGACATAAACCCCTCATGAGCCCCCGTAGGACTAACAAGAGACATAAATCCTCATGAGCCCCCGTAGGACTAACAAGAGACATAAATCCTCATGAGCCCCCGTAGGACTAACAAGAGACATAAACCCCTCATGAACCCCCGTAGGACTAACAAGAGACATAAACCCCTCATGAGCCCCCGTAGGACTAACAAGAGACATAAACCCTCATGAGCCCCCGTAGGACTAACAAGAGACATAAATCCTCATGAGCCCCCGTAGGACTAACAAGAGACATAAACGCCTCATGAGCCCCCGTAGGACTAACAAGAGACATAAATCCTCATGAGCCCCCGTAGGACTAACAAGAGACATAAATCCCTCATGAGCCCCCGTAGGACTAACAAGAGACATAAACCCTCATGAGCCCCAGTAGGACTAACAAGAGACATAAACCCCTCATGAGCCCCCGTAGGACTAACAAGAGACATAAACGCCTCATGAGCCCCAGTAGGACTAACAAGAGACATAAACCCCTCATGAGCCCCCGTAGGACTAACAAGAGACATAAACGCCTCATGAACCCCCGTAGGACTAACAAGAAACATAAACCCCTCATGAGCCCCCGTAGGACTAACAAGAGACATAAACGCCTCATGAGCCCCAGTAGGACTAACAAGAGACATAAACCCCTCATGAGCCCCCGTAGGACTAACAAGAGACATAAACGCCTCATGAACCCCCGTAGGACTAACAAGAAACATAAACCCCTCATGAGCCCCCGTAGGACTAACAAGAGACATAAACGCCTCATGAACCCCCGTAGGACTAACAAGAGACATAAACGCCTCATGAACCCCCGTAGGACTAACAAGAGACATAAATCCCTCATGAGCCCCCGTAGGACTAACAAGAGACATAAACCCCTCATGAGCCCCCGTAGGACTAACAAGAGACATAAATCCTCATGAGCCCCCGTAGGACTAACAAGAGACATAAACCCCTCATGAGCCCCCGTAGGACTAACAAGAGACATAAATCCTCATGAGCCCCCGTAGGACTAACAAGAGACATAAACGCCTCATGAGCCCCCGTAGGACTAACAAGAGACATAAACCCCTCATGAGCCCCCGTAGGACTAACAAGAGACATAAACGCCTCATGAGCCCCCGTAGGACTAACAAGAGACATAAACCCCTCATGAGCCCCCGTAGGACTAACAAGAGACATAAACCCCTCATGAGCCCCAGTAGGACTAACAAGAGACATAAATCCTCATGAGCCCCCGCAGTCGCTGGGGCTCATGAGGATTTATGTCTGTTGTTAGTTTTAAGATATCTATGCCTTACTTGTGTTGTTCACGCGAATGTCGGTCCACGGGTCAGTGTGTAGTCGTTTCAGACGCGCAAGTCATGATCGCTGACTGCAAAGGGGTTAAAGGGATAGCAGTAAACTAAGGCATACACGATTTAACCCCTTCACAAAAGAGAAAAAAATGAACGCGATCTAACTGCAAGAGGCATCTATTATGATGAGCCCCCGAGACTGCGGCGACTCATGAGGTTGGTTGGTTGTACGTCCCGACAGCAACAAAACTTTCTCAGGACGTACCTGCACTGCTTGTGAAAAAAGAAAACTAAACAGAATATTGAATGTATGTCGCCAGCCGATCTAATAAAATAAACCTAAGACCATTTAGCAACACACATCCAATATCAAGAGCTACAGGCAGCGCAGACAGTAGGGAGAGTTTAAAAAGGGAAAATACAGGTGACTGGACGAAGGGTAGACAGAAACACATGCCCCAGAATAGAGGGAAAAACCCACCCCTGTGGGGCTGACCAGGGCGACCCTGGGAACTAAAAAGTAGTTAACCCCACCGAAGTCCCTAGGGCAGACCCGGGTGGGGGGACTCATAAGGATCTGTGCTTGAGACCAATTCGTGTCCACGTTCTTTGTACTTATTTGGACTCGTGTAGCTTTTGGTCGTTCAGTGAACACAGATTTCCGAAACAAAAAGATACGTCCGTTGGCAGGGAAGTGGTTAAACAGCCTTTATTTCAATATATATATATTATATATATATATTTCTCGGTATATGTATTTGTGAAATAAAATTAAGAGAACATACAGCCAACAACAGGCCAGTAGACCTATGGCGTTTACCGCAAAAGATGCCAGAAAAAGTAAATAGATGTACATTACCCCCGAAGGCTGCGGAGTCTAATTCATGAGGATCTATGCTACATGCAGATGGTTACGCTTGCAATTCAGCACAAAGCCGCAAGTATGGAAGTTTTTTAACGGGAGGTCGCTAGCTGATCTCCGCCGAGGTCGCGATGTTATCTGGTCCCATCACCCGGGACTCTAACTGGTGGAAAATACAACACCCGGGTGTCCAAACTGTCACCCGCACGCAAACACCTGCAAATCGCGGTTTTGGGCTAGGTCGTGCTAAATACGTCCTGGTCTGTGGTCTTAGACCTGACGTCTCTAGGTGGTGAGGTCCAGAATCACAGATCATTGCCGAGTGTTGACAGGATCTCGTTACCGGCAGCATAATGTACAAGTCTTCACGCGGCTTGCAACGTCCCCGCGTTTGTAACTCTCGATTCGTCGTCAGTTTACCTTGGTCTGACCCCGATGAACACAAGGTCCTCGGGCAGACGCCAGGCCGCTGGTGGCCCGCGACCTTGTCCTCGCTGGCAATCTTTGTCAGTTCACCTTGATGTAATTTTTTTTTTCTATCGAAAGACCCTTGTTTGATCGCCTCTTGTGTTCAGTCTGGTCTCATGGACTTCTCTGTCGGTTCATTATGTTGTCGCTTCACATTCCCGTCAACCGTATCTAAAGTTTTAGCACTTTCAGCCCGGCATCGCCTCTCCGTCTGGAGCTTCACCTTGTTCTCACTTTACAGGAATCAGTTCTCCGTCAGTTCACCCTGGTCTTGACTCTCCTTCAGGTCTTCTCACTCGGTGTTCAAATCTGTCCCTGAAGACACAGCAAGATTTTCATTGTAAAAGCAATGTTTCCATTTTAAAAGCAATATTTTCATTGTAAAAGCAAGACTTCCATTGTACAAGACAGTAAATTCAAGTTTGTGAGAAACAAGATTTTCATTGAAATGCATACAAGGAAATCGTGTTTGTCAATAAAATAGACTATTCTTGTCTTTTGCCTTCACAGGCATGTCATGCATTTGTTAGATTCTAGAATTTAGTCTCGTGGATGAAGTTAGTTGGCGATTTCTGAAGGTTTGTATTGGTCTGCTTCAGTTCACCCTGGTTTCCTATCTCCATCCCGCCTTGAGATGCCCTTATCAGCCTGATCAACGTGTAACTAAGGTACAAACCTTATCTCTGCCATGCAAGTCCGTATGTTTGTGGAAAGCAAGATCGCCATTGTATTATAGGGCAGATCTCCGTCAGTTCTCTTTCAGACCTTCTCAAAAGACTGTTTTCTGGTTCCGGAGTCAGATAGACCAGAATACCTTGGCCGATTGATTAATCTCCGGCTGTGGTGCAAAACTCGCCTCTTTCAACAGTTCTAGCACTATAACGTCATCACGCTCCCCACCCTAAGCTGACTGTCGTAATGTATTTTGTGGTACGTAAGTCATTGTCAAAAGCGTGCACATGCGTGTGCGAGTTGTGAGTGCGCGCTTAGAGTTATAATTATTATAAGACAAGCGCATTATAAATACCGTAATTATTAGAATAAGCTTACCGCGTACCCTTACACGGCACGTCTCGATTGTGTTAACTCCTCTAACAGGGTGAAGTGCCAGACAGGCCCTTCCATCCTCAAGAGGCATAGATTCTCATGAGCCCCTGCTGTCGCAGGGGCTCATGAGAATCTATGCCTCTTAGTCACAATGATTTGCATCTGTCAGCCGCTAGAAACCATGAAACCATCACGGATTCATTCTGACTGATTGAAGATTCAAGAAAACCTTTTTGTTTTGTTTTTGTTTTTCAATAAGCTATTAAACAGAAAATCAGCTTTAGGTTGCATTAGCTCTACGGATCAAGTCTAAAATTAATAGAAATAAAAAGGTGAAGTGAGGGGCTGTTTGACGTCCTAGCTTAATCCAGGAGATCCAGCGCAAGATGGGACGATTGAGGGTACGCACATACAAATCAACGGATACAACGTATGAATTGAGGCCAGCAAAAGGCATGTTCCTCGTGAGCCCCCGCGTATGCGGGGGCTCATGAGGATCTATGTCTCTTGCATTTTGTATGTGCTTTGGTTGTGAGGGGGTTAATGACAATGTATTGTGGTAACGTGTGCCCACCCACCACACCTGTGTGCGGAAGCATCGGCAACCCCCACCAGGCGCACACGGTCCGGTTACAGAGTGCAACAATAAGGCAGGTGTGTGAGATGACAAATTTCTAGGGAAATATAATACACAAACTGATGTCGTCAAGCCACCAGACAGGACTTCCACCTGCAAGAGTCATAGATTCTCATGAGCCCCTGGTGTCGCAGGGGCTCATGAGAATCTATGCCTCTTGCTCAGTCACATTAATTATTCGCATCTGTTCCACCTCAGACGGAAGATTCTTATAATAGCGGGTAATCCTGTTGATGTACTGCTTATTTTCTGTGTTTGCGATGTTGTCCAAAAACGTCCGTTGAGAATCTTGTAAGCAGCCCGTGTCACCGTCAGGTGTGGGTGTCTGGGGGGGTCCGGGTGGTATGGCATGCATTATTCACAAGCCGGCCCAGCAAATTTCTTGACATCGTCCGTGATTGAAGAGCCGATTTCATTCAACAAGAACCGTACATCCTCTAATGTGGCTTCCACGCAAGACGGGCAGATCCTCAAGGGTCCATAACAGGCTGCTGTAGATCTACATACATCATCTTCAGGCTGCCTGACACACAAAGTCAGCTCCTCGTCCGATGCCTTTGCCACATTTAGGTCTATGTCTTCACAAGCCCGTTCATGCTTCAGTTTCTTATGAAGTCTACGCGGTGTCTTATTCTTACATGTTGAAAGATCTGTGAATCTTTCCGGATTATGGGCTGTAGTACTAAGTTCGCGGTTTCTTTTTCACAAGGACCTGGCCGCTTTAATCTCCTTTTACATCGGTCTCCCTCGAACGTAGAAAGCGAGACCGTCAGGGTTTATGCCTGCGACTGCCACACCGGTTTGGTGCTGTCACACGGTCATGAGCGGCCCAGCACGGGAGCCATTTGGCCAAGCATGGCTCGCACTCCGTCCCCCTGTGTAAGCCGCCTGTCAAGTTCTCAAAGACCGGGCGGCTGACGGCCACCTGAGACCCGTTGCTAGATACCTCACTCATTTCAGGGACACGGACCCAAACAAAGCCAGAAAGAGGCCTAAATTCTCATGAGTCCCCGCTGTTGCGGGGGCTCATGAGAATCTATGCCCCTTTAACTATGAATGTGGTTTGGTGTAGATGTGTGAATTGTACAGCCGCTGACAGGTGGAGGAAGGTCTATAATCACTGTGCCATCCCCGCACTCACCTCATACACCACCCCATCCCACCCACCCCACCACCATCCCACCCCCAAAAAAAGAAAATCTTAGCACATACAAGCATATCGAAACCCCCAAGACACCATTTACTCTGAATCACACAGACGCAAAACATTTTTTTTTTTTAACAAGTTAGATCGTAGAGAACTTTTCGATAGCAAATCGTGTCCCCATGCCTGTCCCCACGCGACTGCTAGGACCCCATGAAGATCTATGCCACTTTTCAGATGGAGTCGTTTCTAGTTATCCCATGCAAGGCCCCACCTGTAGCTACCTCGCGAAGCTAATACGTCTTCAAAAGAAGAAGAAGAAAAAATGTCAAGCTTTGCCCATCGAGTGACAGTACCTCGGGCGGAGGGTCGGCCGCCGCTAGCCCGCCACGGGCCAGCGACGGCCGCACTCGGCCCGAGGGCCTTTTGCTCAGCGAGTGGGAGGCGAGCAAGCGGTCTCCGATGACGGAATTTGTTCAGCGTTGCTCTTTTTGACTTGCCGTTCAGCTCAAGCTGTATGTGGGTAATAAGCTGACTTCTGACAGTGACGAGTAAATAGCTGGCCCGCCAAGCAAAAGGCTAAAATTGAAGCGGGGGGGGGGGGGGGGGGAGGGGGGAAGGGGGGGGGGGTAGTGGGGGGGGGGGAGGAGCGGATACGTTATGAGAAGGTATAGAATCCCGGCTATTCACGCCAAGTTCACTGCCACTGGACGCATATCAGTATTGCCGTTTCTAGAATCTTCGTTCTATCAACGGTGCAACGCCACAACTGTCCGAGGAACATGGATACAGATTGTTTTCTGTAAGAGGCTGGTCGCGGGGGCTCATGAGGATCTGTGCCTCTTGCAGCGGAGTCGGATGCACTTTCCTCGGCAGTGAAGGGGTTAAAAGAACATTCTGACTCGGATGACATCGGTACTTACAGATTGTTTTGGGCAGCTGTCGACACAGCTGAAAAAAAAATGTATATCTTATCAGTGTTGATTGAATACCGAGTCAGATTTCAATTTTTTTTTTTAATCGAGATGAGGATCGTTTGATCAAACGTCGACTGGTCGATATCAAAGGGGCAGATAATGGCTTTAGAATTTAATCGTCAATTCAAGATGAGAATTTGGGATTTACCAAAGAAAGTTGTGAAAACAAGCAATTTTCCCCCCCAACAGAATTGCGTGGTAATGATATGGTGACGGTCGCCCCCACAACCATCCGGCATCACACGCACACTCCAGTTCAACCAGCTTAGACATTACACTCGCGGTCACAACCATCCGGCATCACACGCACACTCCAGTTCAACCAGCTTAGACATTACACTCGCGGTCACAACCATCCGGCATCACACGCACACTCCAGTTCAACCAGCTTAGACATTACACTCGCGGTCACAACCATCCGGCATCACACGCACACTCCAGTTCAACCAGCTTAGACATTACACTCGCGGTCACAACCATCCGGCATCACACGCACACTCCAGTTCAACCAGCTTAGACATTACACTCGCGGTCACAACCATCCGGCATCACACGCACACTCCAGTTCAACCAGCTTAGACATTACACTCGCGGTCACAACCATCCGGCATCACACGCACACTCCAGTTCAACCAGCTTAGACATTACACTCGCGGTCACAACCATCCGGCATCACACGCACACTCCAGTTCAACCAGCTTAGACATTACACTCGCGGTCACAACCATCCGGCATCACACGCACACTCCAGTTCAACCAGCTTAGACATTACACTCGCGGTCACAACCATCCGGCATCACACGCACACTCCAGTTCAACCAGCTTAGACATTACACTCGCGGTCACAACCATCCGGCATCACACGCACACTCCAGTTCAACCAGCTTAGACATTACACTTGCGGTCACACGGAGATTAACCCTTTTGGCTGTCGGTAGCGGTTTTTGTCGCGATGATTCCGGCACCCAATGGGTTAACGCTTTTTCAGACGTTCAGAACACGTTTCCGTTATGATTACTTCACATAATAACAAACGACTTCGGATATATATCAACAAGAAGAGGTGGGGGGGGTAAGGGGGGGGGAAGAAAGGAGGGGGAGGCATTCACTGCTTCCGGTCACTTATTTAACCCCCTCCACCCTCCTTCCTCTATTTCCTGTCTTCTCTTTGAGTGCTTTGACTAATTAGATCTATTTTCATTGGTCATTTATTATGCACGGTTCTCTCCCCTGACAATCTTGTTACCTACCCTACTTGGTAGTTTTTGCTAAATTGTTAGCACTGGCAGTCTCCCCATTTCTTTTCGTTTAATAAAAAAAAAAAAAATAGCAGCGCAAGGTTTGCATCCTCTCATGGTCCACAGGTCCTTGCATAAGAGTTGTGCAAAGGTCAGCCTCAGTTGGTTAGTTTGGGGTTTAACGTCCACGGCACCGAGGTGATCATGGACGGCCCTGACGGGCGGGTTATGGGGGACAGGGAAATCTACTGCCTATGGAGTACGACCTGAACACTGATCAACTCAGGCGCACTCCAACTGTGCCACTTTGATTTACCAGGACCTTTCGACGGACATGCTATTGAACAAGCCCGTCTTTCCCCCCTGGATTAGCAGCCTCAGTGTTACACGCCTCAGTATACGGGGGTGTCGAATATAACGCGGACCTATATCGCTGGGCGGGGGATGCCCGTTGCAGCACAAGGTCCTCGGGCTGCAGCCCGAGGACCTTTTTGCGAGCGGTTTCTCGTCACAAGTCTATGTAAAATCCAGCACCACGACAACTCAATGGCGAATAGCACGATCTGACTTTGCGGCTCCATGGTACCGCGATATACTGAGACCCGTACCGGATTTCTTTTTTTTCCATCTCCACTGCAGGTTCTGTGAATGGGTTGTCGGCCTTACCTAGTGTGAAAAAATAATGTCATTGGGCCGACGTCTTGCCGTCATTGGCCCGCGCACGGCTGTGCGCGGGCCAATGACGGCAAGACGTCGGCCCGATGGCCTATTGCGCATTAGGTAACATCTACTCAGAGCTTCCGAATGATTGTACCGCGTCCCCCCCCCCCCCCCCCCTCTCCTCTCCCAAGTACTCACTTCTATGTATTAGCCAGTCACAACAGAAACACACGAAGAAACTCACTCTTATCGGGATGCCCGCAGTATCTATTTGATCGGCTCCAGAGAGTCCAAAATTCAGCCGCACGTCTGGTCATGAAAGCGAAAAAGTCGGACCATGTGAGAGAGTTAAACACAAAGTCTTGTTCATTTGTCATGTTTTCCTTGTCTCTCAGAGCTCTTTCACTGTTATATCCCTTCCAGGCAGTTGTGCAGTTCATCTGACAATAAAATGCTTCGGATTCCTACAGTAAGGACTAAAGGATTTGGGCAGAGATCTCTTTCTTACTAGGGTCCATCAGTTTGGAATGATCTTCCTAAATCCTTGATACAGTGAGTCCAGTGCCAGTTTAAAACACAGTCTTATAATCCATCTTTTCCCATCTTGAGTATCAGTGTTCATTATTTAGTCATTTTCTGTTCTTTTGTGTAATTGTACATGTGGCTTTGGTTTTGTCACTTTTTGTGTGATATTTTTCTTGTTCATTATTATGTACGGCGCCTAGAGCATCTTACCATGTATCTGCGCCTTATAAATCCCCTTTATTATTATTATTGTTATTATTATTATTATTATTATTATTATTATTTTAATTATTATTATTATTATATTATTATGAGAAAATGTTGTTTTTTTACCTCCCCCTCCCCAAAAAAGTAATAATAAATATATACAATAAATAAAAATAATTAATAAATAAATAACAAAATAATAAATAAATAATAAATAAATACAAATCATTAATAAATAATACAAAATAATAAATAATAAATAAATTGTTAAAAATAAAATAAAATATTTTTTTTTAATTTTCTTTTTACTGTAAATAGAAGATTTCACTACACATGCCCTAGTACCCCTTCACTCAATTATCATATGGTAGCCTCGTTATCGGAATGCACGTGCTACATAATGAAGAGCGTATGAACTCACAGAATCCGTCAGCTTCCGTTCTGTTGTTTTATTCACATCATACAAGATATATTAAATAGGGAACAAAAGTTTTGAACTATTTTTTAACCAAATTAAAAACATGACCAGAAGATAACTGCATGGTGTAACCACATAGAACTGTCGTGATTCGCAAAATCCAGTACAGTATGTCCATCAACTCATTGGAGACGTGCCGACTCCGGATCCGGAGGCGGCACTTCTCCAATGAGTCAATGAGATTTTCATTGTATAACACTGAAATCTCGCTTTTCTAAAATTTAAAAAAAAAAAAAATAAAAATTTAAGACTTTAACAAATTAATAATAATAATAATAATTACGGTATTTATAATGCGCTTATCTTATAATAATTATAACCCTAAGCGCGCACTCACAACTCGCGCACGCATGCGCACGCTTTAGACAATGACTTGCGTACCACAAACAGTGGAATACATTACGACGGTCAGCTTGGGGTGGGGAGTGTGGTGATATAGTGCTAAAACTGTTGAAAGAGGTGTTTTGAGGGCGGACTGGAAGGAGGAGAGAGAGTGTTTCTGACGGAGAGAGAGTGGGAGAGTGTTCCAGGTGGATGGACCGTAGACGGAGAAGGAGCGGGGGCCGAAAGTGTTAAGTTTGGTGCGAGGGATGTGGAGGCGGAGAGGGTCAGAGGCAGAGCAGAGGGAGCGGGAAGGTGTGTAGGGGTGAAGTAAGTTGGAGGCAGGAGCGCAGTTGTTCAGGGATTTGTAGCAGAGAGACAGAATTTTGTATTGGATGCGTTGGGGGATGGGGAGCCAGTGAAGGAGTTTGAGCAGGGGTGTGACGTGGTCGGATTTTTTTCTTTCTGATGACGAGGCGGGCAGCATTGTTCTCAACGCGTTGGAGAGTGAAAAAGGTGGAGTGAGGGAGGCCGGAAAGGAGAGAGTTGCAGTAGTCGATGCGAGATAAGATGAGAGAGACAGCAAGTTTGGTGGCAGCTTCGGTAGTGAGGTATTTTCTGATCTGTCTGATGCGGCGGAGGTGGAAATAACATGCCTGGGCCGTGGCGGAGACGAAGCTGGTCATGGACAGAGAGGAATCGAGGATAACGCCGAGGTTCTTGGCCGAGTCAGAGAGGGAGCTGGGGGTGCTATCGAGTTGAAGGTGGAGAGAGGGAGGGAGCTGGGAGAGTTTCTGGCGAGTGCCTACCAGCATGGCTTCCGTTTTGTCGTCGTTCAGTTTTAGCTTGTTTGCTGTCATCCAGTTTTTCACGTCTTCATAGCAGTCAGCCGTGCGAGTCAGTAGTGACTGAGTGTTGTCGAGTTTGTCTTTGTCTAGCAGTTGTGAGTCGTCAGCGTAGAGGTGGTGGTGTATGCGGTGAGACTGGATGATGTTGGACAGAGGAGAGGTGTAGAGTGTGAAAAGGACCGGGCCCAGGACGGGCCCCTGTGGAACTCCGCAGGAGAGCGTGACTGGGTTGGAAGAGACGCCGTTGATGGTGACGGACTGCTGTCTGTCGGAGAGGTAGGAGAGAAACCAGGAGTGAGCAGAGTCAGTGATGCCGAAGGTGTGGTGGAGTCGGTGGAGGAGGATAGAGTGGTCTATAGTGTCAAAGGCGGCAGAGAGATCGAGCAGTGTAAGAAGAGAGATGTTGCCCGAGTCGGTGGAGAGAAGCAGATCGTTTAAGATATGTAGAAGGGCTGTTTCAGTGCTGTGATGTTTGCGATAGCCAGACTGGAATGGACTGAGGAGGTTGTTGTCGGTGAGGTGGAGGTTGAGCTGGTTGAGAACAACCTTCTCAAGAAGCTTGGACAGGAAAGAGAGATTGGAGACTGGGCGATAGTTCTTGAGTTCGTTTGGGTCGAGGTTGTGTTTTTTTAGGAGAGGACGGACGATGGCGGACTTGAAGATATCGGGGACGGAGCCGTTTTCTAGAGATGCGTTGATGATGTCGGTAATGAAGGGCAGAAGTTTTGGAAGGCCGTCACGGTAGAGAGAAGCTGGGAGGGGGTCTAGCTCGCAGGTTTTGAAGGGCATGGACTTTATGGTCTTGAGTACTTCATCCTGAGAGACGGGGCGGAAGGACGAGAGGGGAGTGCCGGAAAAGGTGGGGTCGGGAGGGCAAGGCGGAGAAGGCAGGGTGTCGAGTGTGTCGCGCAGAGTTTGGATTTTGTCCGAAAAATAGGTAGAAAAAGCAGACGGGAGTTCTTCTTTGCTGTGTGTGTGTTGGGGAGAGGAGAGTCTTTAGAAGTGCCTAGGAGTGTGTTCATGGTGGCGTAGAGGGTTTTGGAAGAAGTGGATTCCAGGATTTGGTTTTGAAGGTATTTGCGTTTAGATTCGGAGATCATTTTGCAGACTTTGGATCTAGTTGTTTGGAAGATCTGTCTGTGAACGGTGAGGTCAGATGAGCGCCAGAGGCGTTCCGCTTGTCGGCGCTCGCGCTTGGCTTCAGCTATGTCGTCAGTGAGCCAGGGGGAGCGGAGTCGGTTGGGTATGGAGCAGGTGGTGACAGGGGCATGGGCGTCTAGAAGTTTTCGAAGGGAGGAATCGAATTGGGATGCAAGATCGGGAGAGGGGGCGGGGTCCAAGAGAAGGTCGACAGCTTCGTCGAAGAAGCTCTCGCGGTTGACAGATTTTAGTTTGCGACGACAGACGATGAGCTTGGTTTTTTTCGGGGGAGGTAGACTGAGGGAGACGAGAATAGCGAGGTGGTCAGAGGGAAGCACAGAGGAGGTGTCAGAGCCGAGAAAGAGTTGATCGGAGGTGCGGGTGATGATCCAGTCGAGGGTGTGGCCGAGTCGGTGGGTGGGTTTAGTGATGTGTTGTGTAAGATTGTGGTTTGAAAGTGACGTGCAAAGGCGTTTTGTGTCAGGGTGGTCGGGTTTGTCAAAGTGGAAGTTAAAGTCGCCTAGAAGGATGTGTTTTCCGGGTCGTGTGCTGTAGTGGTCGAGGAGGAGGTCGAACTCGGTGAGGAACATGGAGTTTTTGAGTTTGTTTTGAGAGCTTGGAGGGGGGGGGGGGGGCGATAGATACATGAGAAGATGAGGGACTGGCCAGGGAGTGTTGCTACGGCCTCGACAGATTCAAAGGAGGGATGAGCAAAAGGTAGAGACTGAGAGAAGGAGAGGTGAGCGGAAAGACAGTCCCTGTAGATGATGGCAATGCCACCACCTCTGGAAGCGCGCGGGAAGGAGGCCAGGCGGTAGCCACTCGGAGTGACGCTGGCGATGATGGGTTCATCGCCAGCTGAGCGGAGCCACGTTTCGGTCATCACGACAATATCTAGGTCATTGTCTACGCCGGGAGACTGTCAGGGCCACAACACAAGTAGGTTTCCTCGCCCTGTGTACTCAACTGTGAGCCGCTCTGACCCTCCCCCATCCGAGTTCTGAACCCAAGCTCCCTCGCTCCACCCCCACTCGCCCACCCTGCTCACCCCTCCCCACCCAACCCCACCCCACTCCCCAAATCCCCACCCCACCCCTGTTCTTAAAGTACAGCAGAGATTTGCCGGCTTTTTGTCGTGCTGGTGTAGTGACGGTGTCTGCACGTAACAACCCAATGCGCAAAAGGCCATCGAGCTGACGTCGGCCCGATGGTATTTTGCGCATTGGGAAACTTGTATTGCGGTCTGTGTAGACAGGCGGGTAGATGAGTGCCAACGAGGTGGGGCCTATCCATCTGTATGCCACCGCACTTATACGCTAAAGCCACGCATATCTCCCTCTGAGAGGCAGGGAAGTAAAATACGATGTGGACTATCTCTAAACTTTAGAAGAGACATAGATTAGCATGCACGCCTGAAGTTGCAGGGATCCATGATAATCCTTGTCTCTTGAAAATAAAGTAAGTTGAATTTAAATACGTTGCGGGTTGAACTAGCAAGAGACATATACATCTTCATGGAACCCTGCAGTTGCAGGGTCCATGAAGATCTACGTCTTGCAGATGCAAGTTCCTGGCTGAGGGAATGTCGTAGTTTGTATGTGTCTGGCCGCGTTGCACGACATTGTCCGGCCTGCACCCATTTTGATGTGCAAGTCTAAATGCAGCACTCATTTAGGTTCTAACAACTTTGGTTGGTATTTCTAGTTGCTTTTTCCTTTTCTGAATTATCGGCCAATCGGACACGTTTCAAAGTGTGTGCGCGGACAGACTTAACTTTTTACTTCATAGCCATCTTTGTGGCGTTTCTTTTCTTTGCAAGAGTGAAGGATCAGTGATGGGTGCAACCTGTCAATGGAGATTTTTAAAGCCACCTGGCGACCCAAGGGCAGTTAGTGGATTTGTGGTATATGCGAGTTACCGTTATTGCCTGGCCGCGCGCACCTGGGTTTTATGATCGCCGCCATCTTGTCACGGTTGACTCTGTCGTTTATGGCGCGCCGAGACGAAGTACTAACGCCCTCCAACGGCGGATGTAGGCAGCGCCGGATGCAGACAGCGTCGTAATACTTCATCGGGCTGACATGGACCGTTGACGACCCGCGCGGGCCAACGGCGGCTAACGTCGGCCCGACACCCATTGCTGACTGGGGAGTTGACCTTTTTACTCCTAGCAGAGATACTTCATAACGAAACGAATCCCTGCTTCTTGCGACGCTATACCGTAATAGCCTTCCGGTTGCCGGTGAGGCACCAATTTAACACATTCGAGATGTGTCGCGTCCGGATACGCGGCTTTTCGATGCGTATCCTGATGCGGCATGTCTCGTATGAGTTCAATAAATAGGCACTGCCCTTCAACTACGACAGCCGATTTTTTTCCCCACGATATTAAATAGGGACAAGCAGCCGGCGATTGTGCAATTGTAAAATTCAGCTATTTCCCGATGCGCAAAACGCTATCGGGCCGACGTCGCCCGCCGTTGGCCCACGCACGGCCGTGCGTGGGCCAACGGCGGCCGACGTCGGTTCGATGGCCTTTGCACTGGGTTGGTTGTAAAAGTAAAGGCGTGGTGTTGATTGTATCACGATTAATTGCGATGTATGTATGCAAGGTATTAACGAAACGGTCCTTTTATTTGAGAGGTTGTCCCTTGCCTGAATTCATACTTTGACCCTAAAGAAACCTAACATCTTGATTCTTCCCAGTTATTCAATATTATATCAGGGACAGTAATAGGCTAGTTGGTCGATGAACAGATCAGTTGTACCAAAACCTACATAAAATTATACGACAGCTTATTATTGTCCGGTCAACAGACGTCCCATAGAATACATATCTTAGACAATCTGTTCCTTTCTCTTCTTCTTGTTCCTCATTTTCATTGGCTCATGTTCCATGACAGTCATCCTAGGATTATCGTTCCTGTCATTACTCATAAAGTCTTCCAACACCGGATAAGAAAGCACACTGGATATGAAGATGGTATTTCTTGTTGCTCTGCAGGTGTGAATTAGCGGCGTCTGTTATTGTTAAGTGTACCACACACCT
>BTPG01000004.1:53589129-53625790 GCA_036245525.1 Semisulcospira habei | reverse complement strand
AAACAGTATCATCAGCAGACAACTATGTCTTTTCTTCCCAACAGTATCATCAGTACCAATCAAAGGGTTAACTTATTGTGCCCTAATATCAAAATCTCAAAATTTTGGAGTTGTCATTCGCATTACAATCTAGGAGATGGATCGGCTGTGATCGTTCAAGGGTGGTGCCAGAATGGCTTGGTGCCCATAGGCACCAAGCTATTCTGGCATCACCCTTAAACTACCACGGTCAATCAGTTATCTTGCGATGGTGTTTAGGAGCTAAATGAGGTAAATAATAACAGGCGGAGCCACCTCACTCTGAACGGCCACGACTTCAACAGCTTCGCATGTCAGATCATCTTCAGCTCTGGATAACGATCACAGTCGAATGGTTCATAAAATGAGCATTGTACTTTCAACAGCAGTTACAACAAGCCCCTAGGACTGTAGGTCTGGCTCGGAGGCATATGGTCTGAAATCACAGACCAACATGCGTGGCTATTCACAGATTAACCCATTGTGCCCCAAAGTCGAAATTCCCAAATTTTGGGGTTGTCCTCTAAAGACTATTATGATGATTTAGGAGACAGATCAAACATGACGGTTCAAGGGTGGTGTCAGAATAGCTTGGCGCCTATGGGCGCCAAGCTATTCTGGCACCACCCTTGAACTAGCATGTGCCGGGGCTGAATGTCCAACATTTCATTCAATACTTTGTCTAACATCATAAACTTCTATGAAAAGGAAAATGAATTGCACTCTGAATAGGGTACAACGTAACAACAGTAATAATTTAGCAATGTATTGAGATGACTTCTCAGCAGCGATGAAACTCTTGACAGTTAATGACGATACTGCTCAGTGGAAAAGACACTTAACTACGCAGCTTTTCCACAGAGGGGTATTGTAAGTAGCAGTCAACGAGTGAAATAACAAGAAACAAACGCGTATTTCAGAAACAAAGTGACAACACTAAACTTGCACTTCACAATCACAAATTGATACACACCCACAACAAACTATTTTATATAGTTAACACAATGAAAGCATTAAAGCATACAAAACTTCATGCAGATATACGTCCTCGCCAGACTTGAAACTAAGGAAACAAAACTGGTCCAACCAACGCTCACACTGGAAGTCTCCTTTGATTTGTTACCGCTGATAAATCATATTAACCCATTTAGGCCCAATGCCCTGCAGCAGGAGATGGACTGATCATGATAATTCAAGGGTAGCGCCAGAAGAGCTTGGCGCCTGAAGGCGCCAAGTTCATCTGGCGTTACCCTTGAATTATATGGCCATGATCAATCCATCGACTACTGTTATATGGCCATGATCAATCCATCGACTACAACTGGTACATAGTCGTTGGACAACGCCTCCAAAATGTTGGTAATAGGGTCATGGGGTTAAGAGGGTTAAAGAAATATTTGGATGGCAGCAAGATCACGGGAACCATAGGAAACTGTCCCGGGAATCTCAAAGAGCGTGTGACAACATTTTAATTCCTTCGCTGCCAGTGGCCATGAACTAACTTTGTAAACCCTCCGAACTTAATTCGCGAACCATCACAGACTGACCTCAGCTTCAGGAACATGGGTATACATAACACTACTAGCAAGAGACATAGACCTCCATGCGCTGCCGCCAAGTGCAGGGGCTGATGAGGGTCTGTGTCTTGCAAACTGTTGGTGTTTGCCATACTGCAGCAGACAACTGCATCGCAACCTCCTTGTGCTTTGAGCTACCAGCACTGAACTAGGTTTCAGCAAGAGGCATAGATCCTCATGAGCCCCCGCAACTGCGGGGGCTCATGAGGATCTATGCCTCTTGCATCGGGGTTGGCCTGAACCTTTCCTCGGGAGTGGAGGGTCCAGAGCCTTAGACAACGTAGATCTGCGTGGCCGCGGAGGACTGGACCTCGATCTGGCCCAGCTTGAACTGGATGCGTTTGAGCCAGGTGAGCAGAATGTAGGAGTTGAACGAGGTGTGGTCTTTGGTGGGGTGGGGCGGTTCCCAGTTCTGGACGGCCTGCATGCGGACCTGCAGGTGGCCTGGCAGCTGAATGGAGCAAAATGGAATGAGACAAACTATGAGTATGAGATCAAATGCGCTTGAAATAAAATCGAATCTGTGTGCAATCAAAACCACACAAAAAACAAACCTACGAATACATCTTGGAGCATTTGCAAATTAATCCACTTAGCCCCAGCACGCTTTAGTAGGAGATGGATCGACCATGATCATTCAAGGGTAGTGGCAGATGCTTGGCACCTGACGGCATCAAGCTAATCTGCCACTACCCTTCAATGATCATGGTTGATCCATTTCATGCAAATTAAATAATAATTACGGTATTTATAATGCGCTTATCTTATAATAATTATAACTCTAAGCGCGCACTCACAACTCACGCACGCATGCGCAGGCTTAGACAACGGCTCGCGTACCACAAAAAGTGAAATGCATTACGACAGTCGACTTGGGGTGGGGAGTGTGGTGATATAGTGCTAGAACTGTTGGAAGAGGTGAGTTTTGAGGGCGGACTGGAAGGACAAATAAATTGAACATAGCTGACAGGCGACACCTCCAAATTTGTGGATTTCGGGGTTAAATAGGACAAAATAAAATCAGCAACAAGGCCTAGAAGCATGACGCACACACACAACGTACTTACCTGTGCATGATAGGAGTACAGGATGGAAGTCCACATTGGGCACAGCTGCAAGCAAAAAAAAACCCAAAAAACAAGATGGGATGAACCATAACCCACAAAGTCCCTTCTATACGAGAGCTGTCCTCGCTGTCAAGGTTCTCTAACATTTGTCTTTGACCTGATTCTGATGTTGAAATATTTCCTATTTAAAAAGTTTCTCGGATCTGTCAATGCATCAGTGAGCTCTATAAGTGGTGCAGGACATGCGCGTCATTGGTTTGTCAAACGTCATTTGTCGTGACGCAAGTTTTAGTTTTTACATAATTTTATATTTTACATGATATGAATATCACTTTTGCTTCATAGGCTTGAGTAAAATTTGGTGACAAAACAAGAATTTTATGGTACATTTTCAGTCTTCCTATAATTTGTGTGAAAGCAGGTTGACTTTACCTAGCTACATAATATACTAAGTACACAAGTCGCATGCCCTTCTGAAAGCTCGTTGATGTAGTGTGCGCGTTAGTGCGCACGTGCTCAAAACAGCTCCAAGAGGCATGGATCCTCATGTGCCACATGGCGCATAACGATCTATGCCTCCAGGAGATGCGCGCATGTTTGTGTGTGAGAGAGAGAGAGCGCGCGCGAGAGAGAGATTTGTGTCATATTTACAGTCTCTTGGCTTGACTTCGCGAACGAAGATTTTATAGGAGTTGCCCACGACGTCTGCAGGCTTGTTCGTGGCTGCGGAGGCCAATCCGAGACAGGCAGGTTCGACCGCAGTGGCTGCAGGGGAAGGTATGGCCGGGGTTCTGAGCTGCGGCATCTCTGTTTTTTCTCCTGAGCCGCTTGTCCTTAAGGCTAGCTCTGTGAGAGTCCTCAAAGGAGACAGCTGCCTTGTAAATGGTGGAGCGCCAGGTGTCACGGTCCGCAGCAAGCGAAGACCACTGGTGGTGGTCGATTTGGCAGGCACTAAGTGACTTCTTGAGACAGTCTTTGTATCTCTTCTTTGGTGCCCCTCTGTCACGGTGTCCAGTAGCAAGCTCGCCGAACAGGGTGATCTTTGGTAGGCGATGATCCTCCATCCTGGAGACATGCCCCGCCCAGCGGAGCTGTGTCCGCAGCAGCAAAGCCTCGATGCTCACAGTTTCAGCCTGTTCAAGGACCTCGACGTTGGTGACATAGTCACTCCAGTGAATGCCCAGGATGGTACGCAGGCAGCGCTGGTGGAAGCGTTCGAGGAGTCGTAGTTGGCTGCGGTAGAGGGCCCAGGACTCGGAACCATACAGCAGGGTGGTGAGGACCACAGCTCTGTACACGCTGATCTTGGTGCCTGTTTTCAGCTGTTGATTGTGCCACACCCGCTTGAAAAGTCGCCCGAAAGCGCTGTTCGCTTTTGCCAGCCTGCTGTCAAGCTCCTTGTCCAGCTTGGCGTCCGACGTGATAATGCAGCCAAGGTAAGTAAACTGGTGCACTGACTTTAGATCAGACTCGCCAATGGTGATGTGAGGAGGGCGATACACTGTCTTGGGTGCCGGCTGATGGAGGACCTCTGTCTTTTTCAGACTGACCTCGAGTCCAAAGAGCTGGGCAGCATCTGCGAAGCAAGACGTGATGCGCTGCAGGGCTCTCTCTGTGTGTGCAACGAGGGCAGCATCATCAGCAAAAAGCAGCTCACGAATCAGTTGGTCTAGGGTTTTCGTGTGGGCCTGCAGTCGTCTGAGGTTGAACAGGCTGCCATCGAGACGATACCTGATGTACACTGCATCGTCATCATCAAGGTCTACTGTGGCCTGCTTCAACATCATGCTAAAAAAGATGGTGAAGAGGGTCGGTGCCAGCACGCAGCCCTGCTTTACGCCGTTGAGAATAGGGAATGGTTCTGAGAGGTCATTGTTGAGTCTGACCTGGCCTTGCTGGTCCTCGTGTAGCTGGACAATCATGTTGAGGAACTTTGGGGGACAGCCAAGTCGCTCCAGGATCTGCCACATGCCTTGCCTGCTCACAGTGTCGAACGCTTTTGTTAGGTCGACAAATGTTACGTACAGCCCTTTGTTCTGCTCGCGGCACTTCTCCTGTAGCTGTCTCAGCACAAAGACCATATCGGTGGTGCTCCTGTTTGCTCTGAAGCCACACTGGCCCTCTGGGAGTTGGTCTTCAGCGATGGCAGGTACCAGCCGATTCAGGAGCAGCCTTGCAAGGATTTTCCCAGCAATGGACAGCAGGGTAATTCCCCGATAGTTGGAACAGTCAGACTTCTCGCCTTTGTTCTTGTACAGGGTGATAACGACTGCATCACGGAGGTCTTTTGGTAGTGTTCCTTCCTCCCAGCAGCAGAGAAAGAGGTCATGGAGCTTGTTGTGCAGTGCTGTGCCTCCATGTTTCCAGATCTCTGGCGGTATTCCATCAATGCCTGCTGCTTTGCCACTCTTGAGCTGGTGGATGGCTGTGAGGGTCTCTTCAGCGGTGGGCGGTTCGTCCAATTCAACCTTTACTGGGAGGTGTGGGATTTGTAGGACGACTGCTTCTTGAACAGTGCGCTCAGCGCTGAAGAGGCTCTGAAAGTATTCCGACCAGCGGCCTCCTACAGAGTACCCCTGCGCAGCCTCCTACAGAGTACCCCTGCAGACGACAAAGTCATCATCCTTGGCGACTTCAACGCCAGAGTGGGCCAGGACTCTGAAGCCTGGAAAGGAGTCCTCGGCAAGCATGGCGTGGGGAACTGCAATGACAATGGCCGCCTACTGTTGGAGTTCTGTGCGGAGCAGCAACTGGTCATCACTAACACTACTTTTCAGCAAAAGGACAGTCGAAAGACCACCTGGATGCATCCTCGCTCCAAACACTGGCACCTTATCGACTATGTCCTAGTGCGTCAGAGGGACCGCAGTGACGTCCTCCTCACCAGAGTGATGCCCAGCGCAGAGTGCCACACTGACCACCGCCTTGTCCGCTGCAAACTCAGGCTCCACTTCAGGCCAAAACCCAAGAAATGGGGGCCCCCCAAGAAAAAGCTTGATGTTGCCAGCCTTCAGCGTGACGATGTGAAAGCTGCCTTTCAGACAGATTTACAGCGCAGGCTCAAAGACACAGCGGACCCAGTAGACTCCTCCCCTGAAACACTTTGGGAACAACTGAAAACTGCTATTACAAAATCCTCTGCAGAAGTCTTGGGTTTCGCCAGAAAGAAGAACAAAGACTGGTTTGACGAAAACGATGTAGAGATCCAGGAACACCTAGCAAAAAAAAGAGCCGCCCATCAGGCCCACCTAGCCCAGCCTTCCTGCCCTGTGAAGAAGTCTGCCTTCCGCCTCGTCTGCAGCAGTCTCCAGCGCAAGCTCAGAGATCTCCAGAATGAGTGGTGGACCAGACTTGCACAGAGGACCCAGCTTTGTGCTGACAATGGTGACTACAGGGGCTTCTACGAAGCACTGAAAGCAGTGTATGGCCACAGGCACCTGGTACAAAGTCCCCTGCGAAGCGCGAATGGCCAGGCACTCCTCACAGATAATACCTCCATCTTGAACCGCTGGTCGGAATACATATTTACAGTAGTGTGTCAGTGTCTGCGTGGTGATGGAGTTGATTCTTTTACGTCACCGCCACTGTCTGACTTTCTCCAGAAGACAAGGTTTTTTACTGTTTTAATTTTTTTTCTAAAAAGAATTAATTTTTTTCTGAAGAAGTTGAAAGGGTACAAAGCTGGCTAACGAACTCATCCAGTGTCTTTCTCCAAACTATATCAGGTCACCTGCATACTCTTCTGAAAGCGCGATGAGTGTGTGTGTGTATGTGTGTGTGTGCGTGTTAGTGCATGCATGCGCACACGCTCCAAACATCTCCAAGAGACATAGATCCTCATGCACTCTCCGGGTGCATGAGGATCTATGCATCTTGGAGATGCACGCATGTCTGTGGGAGAGAGAGAGAGCGTGCGTTAGAGATAATTACATCATATTTAGAGTATTATGTCAATGTCTTCGAGGTGACGGAGTTGCCTCTTTTACGTCACCGCCACCGTCTGACTTTCTCTAGAAGTCAAGTTTTTTTACTGTTTAATTCTTTTCTGAAAAGAATTAATTTTTACTAAAGAATTTGAAAGGATACAAAGCAGGCTAATGAACTCATCCAATGTCTTTCTCCAAACTAGCTATATCCAAAATTTCAAGTAAATATGACAAAATATACAGACTCTAATCTGGGTCAACCGACTTCTTATAAACGGTGGTTTATGTCTTCAATGAGACATTCTATTACAATATGCTCGGAGGCTCTCTTAGCCAACCCTTTAATAAAGTGTTTCGCCAAGTTTCAAGCTTGTGTGTACAGAAATTTTGGAGATTCTCTTGTTTACATACATACGCACACACACATACATACACTTGCGCCAAATGTACATTCAGCAGCAAGGTTAACGTAACTAGACATGACGTAATTTTTATCTTGTTACTTCAAATGTTAGAGGTTTAGCCTGCTCGCCTTTAACATCATGGACATGCTATTAAATTCACCCCACCGCGACCCGTCCTAAAAAGTCCCTTCTATAAATAGAAGGGACTTAAAAACATACAAATTATTCCTATTATTTGCCGAGCCAATTTTCTTCCCAAATTCAAACCGAAAAGAAAAGGAACATGCTTATGAAGGACAATTACAAAACAGTTTATTAACTTTCAGATTAAAATCTATTTAAAAATGAACAAAGATAAGAAAACAATTTACATGTACTTCTTTCTTTGTTAGAAGAACAAGGGGGGAACTGAACAGAACTGAATTAAACTGAAACTTTATTTTGTAAGGATGAAGACAGTAGGCATGATGGCCTTTTTACATGTCTGTCCTAGAGGGTGGGTAGGGGGGGTGGGGGTGGAGGGGGGGGAGCTGGACATGGTGTGTGTGTGTGTGTGGAAGGGGAGGGGGGGGTGGAGAGCATAATGTTCAGTTTAAATAAAATGATGATAGGGATGGTCATGGAAGGTGTGGGGGGGAACATACCCACACATTTACACAGCACATTCATCGTAAATTCAAATTCTGGCTCCTTAATGATATTCAGTGTTGCCAGGTTTCCCAATTAGTATTTCTCATTTTAAATTGGTATCACCTACTGGCTGATTCTTTCTTTACTGGTCTTTTTTGCCCGTAAATTGCCGGTTAACGCGAACAATGTATTGGTCCAATCCCTGAGGCAAGAGGCATAGATTCTCATGAGCCCCTGCACACGCAGGGGCTCATGAGAATCTATACCTCTTGCACAAAGCACGAGCTGTGGTTTGTTAACCCACCTTTGCCAGGACGGACGAGTTGCACTCCTGAAGTGCCTCCATTAAACTCAGAAAATGTAGGTTCACCATCTCCGCAAGCTACAGACAGACAAAGGCAAACAGCCGTGAAAATTAGATATTTATTACAAGTGTAAGAATGAAATAAAAGACACCAAAGAGGGAGAGAGAGAGGAAACGAGAAGCTGTGATGCTGCAAATGAAATGCTAGGCTGTCCTTGGGTCTAGTGGTTCCATAAACGCACTCGCAAACGACAAACTATGTTTATCTTACAGTTTTGACGTAACTTGTTGTCTTCTAAACGTCACATTTTATTCCTTTCAAATCGTATGTGGATGCAGCAGGTCAGGCAACGGTAAAAAACCTCAACATAGTTAAGCGTCTTTTTCCACTGAACAGTCTGACCAACAGCAGTCCAGATGTTAACCCCTTTAGCCCCAAGGCCGCATTTCGCAAATTTCACAGGTGTTACTTAACCACCATGTACCAGTTCCAGGAGATAGCTCGACCATGATAATTCAAGGGCAGTGCCAGATTAGCTTGGCGCCGTCAGGCGCCAAGCTAATCTGGCACAACCCTTGAATTATCACGATCGATCCATCACCTGCTGAAAGGCGTTGGAGCTGAACGGGTTAAAGCACGTAGATTTGATCTGCTATTAAAGTACATATACTTATACACAAACCAAGGGGATTCACTCAGCACTAGACAGACCAACAGTTAGATCCCCTGCCCCTGCCTATCAGGCACCCAATCGCCAGCCCACAGAGAAATACGCAGGTATAGAACAAGACGATCATCTACATCCTCTTTCGAGACATTCAGCATCCGGATGCATGGCTAAAAAAGCTGTGCATCTGGTTGCAGCAAGCCTCGAATGCGTTGATGTTGTAGACACGCTGCGTACCCAAAAGAGGATGTAGATGATTGTCTTGTTCTATACCTGCGTATTTCTCTGTGGGCTGGCGATTGGGTGCCTGATAGGCAGGGGCAGGCGATCTGTTTGTCTCTCCAGCGCTGAGTGATTCCCCTTGGTTTGTGTACAATTCTACCAGCACTAGCCTCACCTATCTGGTTTGTGAGTACATATACTTAACATTAACAACAGTTGTGACGCCAGCAGCTTATTGTTACAATGTGACACGTGCTATGCGATGTGACTTGCTAGGCTAAAAAAAAACGTCAGTAACCCCTTCAACTTCAATCTCTTAAAACAGCTGTGATTCTGATGTATGGCCAAAATGAAACGTTCAACTCATGATCGGTGACACGCCATCCACAGATATGCATCAAATTAACCCTTTGACCATTGGCAGCGGATTTAGTCATCATGATTCCTGCAGGAATCATCAAAACTTACAGTGCTACTGACAGCCAAAGGGTTAATTTAGCCTGCCACTTACAGACATGCTTTGCATACTGTTTTGGGTATGCAGCGTGTCTACAACAGCAAGGCATTCGAGGTCTGCTGCAACCAGATGCCTGTAGCTTTTTTAGCCATGCATCTGGATGCTGAATGTCTCGAATGAGTCAACTTCCTTCACCATATCTGCTGTTATTTGGCAAAAGCCATGCTTAACCCATTACATCCTGAGGCTGACTTTTTACAATTTTGCTTATTGTCCCATGAAGGCTGCATTACAGATTACGAGATAGATCAACCATTTTAGGTCAAGGGTGGTGTCAGAATAGCTTGGCGCCCCAGGCGCCAAGCTATTCTGGCACCACCCTTGAACTATCATAGTCAAATGTATTTCAAGCAATAGTGTATCAGGATGAAAAGAGTTTAAACAAGCAAGATTTTAATTGCATAACAATGAAAATCTAGCTTTCCTCAACATTGGACTTTTGCCAAGTAACAGCAGGTCTATGTAGGGCACATCTTGAATGAGATCAAGCAACACAACACTGCAAGTCTACCAAGCTCAAGTGAAAATAAATCATACAAAAAGGAACATGACTAAGGCAAGGACAAATAAAAACCAAAAATAAGAAAAAATAATAATAAATAACAGCAATGATGTAGAAAAAAACAGAAATCCAAAAGAAAAAAAAAGGTCCACTTTACACAAAAAAATTCACATCTTCAAGTTAAATTCAAGTTAAATTGCCATCAGTCTCTGAGGTTTTCAAAATACAAATACGACATGACAATAATTCACGTGGTACTCAAGTCTAAAAGCGAATAAAAAGGAGAAAACACAGGCGCCTGAATAAAGAAATAAGATGAACACTCATGTGAAATAATAGACAAATAACAAAACAGTTCATTCATGTGATATTCACTGCCTTAGAGAAATAATCCATAATGTGTCCTCGTGTTGTCTGTTTGTGTTTCTGGTGCGGTGCTGGCATCTAGCAGTGTAAAGTGCATACAGTGATACATCATTTTCCATTAAACAGTGACACAATGGATGTACATGTTTCTAGGAACACCGATGTAAATGTGCATGCCACTGCTGCAAAACACAACACTAATGGATGTACAATACAGATGGAACAAGACATGGGCCTGTCCAGGCCCCAAGCTAATCAGGCACTATCCTATAGCTATCATGTTTGACTCATCTCCTGCAGCTGTCTTGTCAAGATACTACCCCACGGATTTTGTCACTTATAGTCTGGAACTTTGAGAAACACCACGGCCCTGTGAAAGGAAAAGGTGGACTAAAAGGGGACTGCCGAGTGTGTAAAACACCACGGCCCTGTGAATGGAAAAGGTGGACTAACAGGGGACTGCCGAGTGTGTAAAACACCACGGCCCTGTGAATGGAAAAGGTGGACTAACAGAGGACTGCCGAGTGTGTAAAACACCACGGCCCTGTGAATGGAAAAGGTGGACTAACAGGGGACTGCCGAGTGTGTAAAACACCACGGCCCTGTGAATGGAAAAGGTGGACTAACTGGGGACTGCCAAGTGTGTAAAACACAACGAAAATCTCAACGAAGAAAGAAAGGTGCTTAGAAAAGACAACCACAACACAATTAAACCTGTGCAGACGCTAATTCCGATATTCAATGCAACTGATGTGCAGTAGACATTGCCGATAAATGTTATCCTGCACCCCATTTTAAATGCTATTTTAGTCAAACTTATTTCACACACTGGTGTATTCCGAATGATAAGGGTTAATTGTTTCAAAAGAGACATGAAAACAAGCACATTATGCTCGACTTGGGGCGGTCCGTGGCGCAGTGGTAAAAGCGCCTGTCACCAATGCAAGAGGTGCGAGGTTCAATACCCAGTTCCGGCATCGGACTTTTCTCCTCTAGTAAGTGTCACCATTAATTCGGGCGGACCATCGGGGGGTTCTTTCTCCAGGTACTCCGGCTCTTTCCTCCCCCACGAATTCGGTATTAATTTCAGTCCACTTAATCAAATTTCAAAAATATAAAAAAACGATTTAAATAATTTCCAAAATTTTAATAGCTCGCTTGATCTTGCCCTTAGCACCACGTGAATGTTCTGTGTTTATGTACAGTGTGTGAGGGGATTCACGTGAGCGTGCTTGTTATTATTATTACATGGTATTTATATGGCGCATTTCTCATATTTATAATATAACTCAATGCGCAGGTTGGGTTCAGTTCGCGCCTATGTCCTGCGCATTGAGTAATATTATAAATATGAGAAATGCGCCATATAAATACTATGTATTATTATTATTATTACTTATAATAATAATAACACCAGTTATTATATAGGTGCTTTACCCAATTCTGCAAATTGCCTTAAAGCGCCGCGAACTGAACCCAACACGCACGCTCATGTGACACACACTCACTTTGAAGACAAACACGGGACATTCACGTGGTGTGAAGGATCAGCTCAGCTACTGAGGTTTCGGAAATTTTGATCGCTTGTATTTGAAATAATTTATAAAGTGGCCTGAAGAGCCGGAGTACCCAGAGAAAGAACCCTCGACGGTGTGCCTCAATTAACGCTGACACTTACTAGTTAATTTAAAGGAGAAAAATCTGACGCTGGAACCCGGTATTGAACCTCGCATCTTTAGCATTGGTGGCAAGTGCCTTTACCACTCTGCCACGAAGCGCTCCTGGGACCCATGACAGTTGCAGAGGGCCCACACACTGCAGGCCCACAGCAGTGCGTGGGCCCACTGAGGCATGATGCCCACAGATGCAAGCTGGCATCTCACCAAAGAAAAGCTAAGTAGAGCAATGTGAAGCGTTTGTATGTCTATTTTGATAAAGGATTTAACCCCACAATTTAATAAACTGCATTGTAACTGTCTTTCTTAAAGCTGTTCATAATTGGACAAACTTTAGATCGGCAAACTTAGATCGGAGAAGATCGGCGATCTTTTGGTTTGTTTCTTAATTGAGGTTGAACGAACCTAGGCAAACTTCAGCAAACCAGGTTTGCCATGGTTCTCTTTCTTTACTGAAGTGCTTGATTCGGCGTACTTACTGTCTGCGAAGGTGTTCAAAATGGCTGCCGCTATGCCTCTTCGCGATTTGGATGAGTTTTGTTTTTGTACTTCTTGCAGTAGCGATCCCACAAACAGCGTTGTGCCTCCCACAAATCAATAAAAAATAGGTCTTGTTCTTCGCACGAGTGAAATACTGCCGTCCGTCATATTTGTTTGAATCGGTGACTATCTTCTTTTCTCCAACGCAGAAGAGGGTAACAGTTTTGACCAATCAGAGAAAAGGTTCGCCTTGAATCGCTCAACACGTTGAGCGAACTTTTTCCGACAGCGAACTATGGTTTGCCGAGGTTCGTGAACTACTTCAGGTTCGCCGTATCTTTAGATCGTCCAATTAAGAACCAACCTGGTTCGCCCGAGATCGTGAACTCTAGATCGTCAGAGTTCTTGAACTAAAGTTCGTTTAATTAAGAACATGCTTTAAGCATGTTTTTTTTTTTTGCTTTTCCTCCCCAGTACTTTCAGGAGATGTATTGGTAAATCCACATTCGTGTAAAGCGAGATTTTCACTGCAATACAGTGAAAATCTTCCTTTTTGTAAAAAACAGACACTGTCTTTTGTGTTCACAGGGCATACCAGGTCGATGCTCTAACACACATGATTTTACTGTCCATCATGTGAATGAAGCGTCCATCGAGATCAAGCATGAGTGCGTATCTTTTCAAAGGAAATTGAAAAGTTTGATATATGCAGCTGTACAATAGACACACACCCACTAGACCTCATTGCTGTCAACGGATTTAACCCATTTACCCCCATGGCCGCATTTTCCAAATTGTGGAGGTGTCACCAAAGGACTATGTACAAGCTGCATGAGATGGATTGACCACAATAATTCAAGGGTAGTGCCAGATTAGCTTGGCGCCTGATGGCACCAAGCTAATCTGGCACTACCCTTGAATTATGGCCAATCAATCCCTGGGCTAAATAATAAATAAATAAATAAATCAGCGCATTAAATAGGCGCTTTATTCCAATTGAAAATCGGCTCAAAGCGCCGCCGTGAACTGAACCCAACAAGCACGCTCACGTGAATCACGCGCGTTCACTCACACGCTGTACATAAGCACAGGACATACACGTGGTGCTAAGGGCAAGCTCAAGCGAGCTACTGAAGTTTTTGCAAATTGAAATCGTTTATATTTGAAATTTGATTAAGTGGGCTGAAACTGATACCAAAGTCGAAGGGCTAACCCTCTGGCTGGTGACAGCTCTTTTTGCTTCGGTGCTTCAGGCACTCCAGACCAAAAAGGTGACTGCTTCAGGCACTGCCATCAAAATTGCTGGGGTCGCTTTTATTGCAATATTTTGGGATGAATCGTGCACCTTTCGGATGCCCTACACATTTTTGTTGAGTGCCTGCGGAGTATGTACATGCACAAATCTTTCAGATAGCCAACTAACTGGGTCTGGAATCTAGTGACTGACAGAAAGAACGTTTTACAGCCAGAGCTGATAGGAATGCCAACATGCAATCTTAACAAACGACTGTTCCTGTGTCTTATGCGGGATGGTGTGTTCACATTACTGTCCTTTCAACACGACTGTCAGAGTAAAAGTAACACATTTTTTCATGTCATACACATTTACACTGATCCTGTGTGTACAGACATTGCAAAGCTGAAAACACAAACCTGACAAATATGTTCTTTTACAATATGTATTTTAAATTATGTATTTTATTGTATTTGGTTGATTTTATTGTGTCATAACTTTTAAAAATATATTTATTGGCAGATTTTATTTTATTTTAATGCAAATGTCTGGCCTGCTGGCCATCAGTAGCAGTTTTATTTTGCAAGGATTCCTGCAGGAATCCGCGCAACAAAAACCACTACCAACAGTCTATGCCTTAAAACAGAGTACGGATGTGTAAATACGAAGGATAGTACATGTATCTCAAAAGTAGATGTGAAACAGCCGCCAAAAACAACACTGAAGGCATCACAATACCGATGAGAATAGAATAGAACCAAGAGCAAACCTCTCGGGTCGGCTTGTCCTTCAGACGGTGTCGAGAATTAATGATGAAATAAACAAAGATGAATCATGCAGAAAATGAAGCTAAATCACCCCAATGTGCATGCAGCCACCCGTATTGTTCATAGTACCGGTGGCTGCATGCAAGGGGGGTTAACTCATTCAGCCCGGCGCACGTATTTCCCAAATGTTGGAGGCGTCATCTAGATCGACCATGATAATTCATGGGTAGTGCCAGATTAGATTGGCGCCAACAGGCGCCAAGCTAATCTGGCACTACCCTTGAATTATCATGGTCAACGCATCTCCTGCTGTAGTGTCAGGGCTGAATGGGTTAATAAATCAAAATGAGTGAACTGTAAAGCAGCAGTAAAGATTAACCCCTATGAGCATACAGCCACCAGGCGCTGCAAAAAGTACCGATGCCTGCTTGCACAAAGGGGTGGATTCATTTGAGATTGTGCAACATACGCATGTACATGGCAAATGAAGTTAACCCATTTAGCCCCAATGCACTACAGCAGGAGACGGATCCACCATGAGGACACACGGTAGTGCCAGATAAGCTTGGTGCCATCAGGTCTGGCACTACCCTTGAAGTACATGGTCGATCCACCTCCAGCTGTGGTGCATTGGTGCTAAATGGGTTAACGTCATGCATGCCAACTTCGTCCTTTGCCTATCTGCATGGAACACATCTCAAATGAGCTCATGAATCATTACAAATAAAGTCACAAATATTTTGCAGCTTCAACTGTTTGGTTGCTGGCAGCCCGTTTTGTCGACTGCCAACTGCCAAAGGGTTCATCTGACTGGTTCTTTAACTTCAAGAGCCAAAATGGTGAAACTTTCATTATCATGCTTAACGCACGATGCAGGAGATTAAATAATCTTGACAGTTGATGAGTAGCACCTGCTTAGCTTGGTGCCAAGAGAGGTCTCAACCTAAGGAGGCACTGCCCATGTGAGCTGTCATGCTCAACCCATCCCCACCACATGGCCTTGAAGTGAAAGAAAAAAACCTGGAAGTTCTGAGAGGTTAGGATTAAATAGGAAAGCATGCGTGGCTCAACTGCATTCAAAATGCAACAGAAACTAAGCTGATGGGAGTATAGTGTACATAATGAGCTGATGTAGTTATGAATTTCATGCACGCTTGCCGAATACAGTATAACTGTTTTGCAAGAGAAAAATGGTCTAAAAAAAAAGACGGGCGCTCTCTCAAAAACTCTTGATGGCCACAAGTGTCACCTGTCATTAACTCATTCTGCCCCAGACACACCACATAAGGATCGACCATGATAGTTCAAGGGTGATGCCAGAATAGCTTGGCGCCCATGGGCGCCAAGCTATTCTGGCATCACCCTTGAACTATCATGGTCGATCTGTGTCCTGCACTGCAAAGCAGTCTTCAGAGGACAACGGCAACATTTGGGGATTTTGGTGTTGGGGTACAAGGAGTTAAAGACCATCATTTGCGCCAGCCACGGTCACAGCGACAGCCACATGAATGATGGTCTTTAATGACAGGTGATCTCTCATTAGGATGGTCGCTCAAAACAGGTTCTGCTGTACAGCAAAAAATGATGTATTCATCAGAAACCCAACTCCTCATTATGTGTCCACTCTGGAGAAATGTTACGGAAGTAGAAAGGAACCAGAAAAAAGAGAAAAAAAGGATGCAACACCAGCGCGAGGGTAGACCATAGCCAGGCTTGTCGTACCACTTCAGAGCGTGACAATGACAATGACTCTTTATTTACAACGGTGAGAGTCTTGGTTGGGACAACCATTTTTATAACTTGCTGTTGCCTATCTAATTTACATATAGTGCACAAGGCAAGTAAATAAATAAAAAAAAGACTAGCTGATGGATGCCTAAAAATTCTCTAGCCTATGCAGATAAAATTCCCACCTGAAAATGTGTGCAGTCTGTGGGCTGGTGTGTGGTTTTGGGGTCCAAAATCACAGACCAGCTCACATAAATACACACAACCAGGCTGTCCAACATCCCACAAGCATGCAAAAAGCCATGAGTAGTCAGACGGTACATACCACTTTTGAGTGCGACAGGAGCTGCAGAATGCCCGGGGTGACGCGCGCCCAGAAATCCATGATCATGGCAATGTCCAAGTAGTGCTGCTGACTGTTGGGAGTGTGCATGGCCGCCGCAGATTCACAGTACATCGTCCATAACTAGCAAGGAAATATTAAACAAAGAGAATGCATTCTCACCAAAATATTGCTAAAATGGAGTTAGTTGTCTTTGCCTATAAGATCAAACACAGCAAAAGTACGATATCATGTTTTTGGTTAGAAGTCCTGGTGCCACTTTTCTGTCTAAATTGCTCATAATAAGTGCTTAATTGCCAGTGGCTGCAGATTGTGTTTCTAAAATCCTTGTAAACTCACAACAGAAGAACTGCGTTTGTCCAAGGAATAAAGCTAAAATGTTGGGTCAGGAAGGGTCGTGAGCCCCTGCACCTAGTTGTAGCTAGGGGACATTGGGGGGGGGGGGGGGGGGGGGAGGGGAGGGGGAGAGGGGGGGGGAGGGGGAGAGGGGGGGGAGGGGGGGAGGGGGGAGATGAACTGACCATGATAATTCAAAGGTAGGGCCAGATTAGCATGGCACCATTAGCTAATCTGGCACTACACTATCTATCATCACAGTGGAGGGAGGGGGGGGGGGGCGGGGTTAATGGCTGCTAAGGATCCATGATTCTAGATGCTAGAATTGTTCCCTTGTTCTCAGCAGGGAAAGTGCTAAACAAAACTGTTGTTGCCCTGGCATTTCTTCATATCATGTGGCTGTCAAAAGACACACAGCAACTATCTTTTTTTTTGCAAGAAATAATGGTCTAGAGACAGCTCCTCTGCCAAAAAAAGTCTCAAAAAATTCAAGATATGTATTGTCCATTAAAAGGATATTTGTCTTTGCTGACAAATGGCAAACAGCGTCACCTGTCATTATCTCATTTGACCCCAACACCTACAGCACGAGATGAACTGACCATGACAATTCAAAGATAGTGCCAGATTAGCATGGCGCCAGACCCCAACACCCTACAGCACAAGATGAACTGACCATGACAATTCAAAGATAGTGCCAGATTAGCATGGCACCAGACCCCAACACCCTAAAGCAGGAGATGAACTGACCATGACAATTCAAAGATAGTGCCAGATTAGTATGGCACCAGACACCAACACTCTACAGCAGGAGATGAACTGACCATGACAATTCAAAGATAGCGCCAGATTAGCATGGCGCCAGACCCCAACACCCTACAGCATGAGATGAACTGACCATGACAATTCTAAGATAGTGCCAGATTAGCATGGCGCCAGACCCCAACACCCTACAGCACGAGATGAACTGACCATGACAATTCTAAGATAGTGCCAGATTAGCATGGCGCCATTAGCTAATCTGGCAGTACCCTTCAATTATCATGGTCCATCCATCTGCTGCTACTAGTACATAGTTATTAGATGACACCTCCAAAGTTTTAGAAACGTGGCTGTGGGGTTAACCCATAACATCCCGAGGCTGATTTTTTTTTATTTTTTACAAATTTGCTTACTACCCTATGAAGGCTACATTACAGATTAGTTGACAGATCAAGCATTTTAGTTCAAGGTTGGCGCCAGAATAGCTTGGCGCCTGAGGCGCCAAGCTATTCTGGCACCACCCTTGAACTATCACAATCAAATTTATTTCAAGCAGTGGCAATATCAGGATGAAAAGGGTTAACTGGGTTTGACACCATCATTTTAAGTGACCAATAACAGGTGATCTCTCATCAAGGTGTGTCGCCCACGACAAGGTGCTGCTGTATGTGCAAAGAAACAAAACCAAAGCCAAGGAACGATCCAGCCAATGGATCAACGTAAATGTGCACTGTTTTTTTTTTTGTGTGGATGTTACGACACTCAAAATCACCTGTAATTTCACTTACCTGGCAGAGAATGAAGGCGTGGAAGAGCGACGACATGTGAAGCACTGATGCCTGTGATAGATCAAAAGTAATCGCATCATCAAATGTAATTTGACGAGCAAACGAAATCTGACTTTTGGAATATATGCAACATTTTGGAATCATTGGAAACATTAAAGTGTTTCCAATGATTGCAAAAATGTCGCATTTCTGTTGCTCGTCAGTATAATTTGTGCAGATCAGGTGTTTTGTAAATAATGTGTGGCAGAATATGATTAAAAGTATTTTTCCTATGCTCATAAACAATTGTCAACAATGAAAGATCAAATTTTATAGTTTCAGTTTCTAAGAAAAAAAAACCCATTAGGATGGGACACAGTATTTCTTCATGCCAAGCTATTCTGCACCTCCACTGAACTATCATAGTGGACATGTCTCCTGGACTGTAACATAGTCTTCATGCCAAGCTATTCTGCACCTCCAGTGAACTATCATAGTGGACATGTCTCCTGGACTGTAACATAGTCTTTATGCCAAGCTATTCTGCACCTCCACTGAACTATCATAGTGGACATGTCTCCTGGACTGTAACATAGTCTTTAGGGGACAAATTCAAACCTTGCTGCAATTTTCGGCAGGAAGAATCACCTCAACAGAATGAACTATAAACAGCCAAAGGGTTAACACATTTACTTACTTACTTACGCCTGTCACCCCTCCCAGGGTATAGGCCGTCGACGAGAAACCTCCAGCGACTCCTGTCCTGTGCTTCTCCTTCGATTTTACTCCAGGTGGTTCCCAGTCTCTTGATGTCTGCTTGGAGGTCTCGATGCCATGTGTTTCTCGGCCTGCCTCTTTTCCTTTTTCCCTGGGGGTTCCATGACAATGCCTACCTAGTGATACTGGAAGCTGGCTTTCTCAGACTGACCAATCCATCCCCATCTTCTTCGCCCAATTTCATTCTCTGCTGTTATCTGCTCTGTTCTCTCCCAGAGTCTGACGTTGCTGATCTTTTCTGGCCAGTGGATTTTCAAAATTCAACTATGGCAACTTAACACATTTAACATTTCCACATTTCCTAAATTTTTAGATGCATGTAACGAATGTGTACCATTTGCTGCAAGTGGATGGATCATGTTAATTCAAGGGCAGGGCCAGATTAGCTTGGCGCCTGAGTGCATCATGGCTCAATGGGTTAAAGATTTACAACACAGACACGACTCACATTGGACTGTTCAGCAAAGCCGGTCATGATGACCATAATGTGGTCGGCAATGTGGCAGCTTGCCTCTAGCGGGATCGGCAGACAGCCGACCTGTGCCGACCCTTCCGTCACAGCTGTGTGGGTCAGCGAGCCAATCAGAAGCCATGACAGCAAGCGAATGTGACCAATGCAGTCGATGAACTCTTTGGGGCTGAAAAAAAAAAAAAAAATCCCAAAACATGAATCTGAGAAATGATCAAGATAAAGGGGTCATTGTGTAATATGCACAGTTTATATACAGGGACGAGGCCACTGAGATGCATTTTGATGCATTATGTTAACCCTTTTAGCCCCAAGGGCCCATTTCTCAAATTTTATGAACCAGTTGTAGGAGATGGATAGATCATGATAATTCAAGGGTAGTGCCAGATGAGCTTGGCGCCTTCAGTCACCAAGCTCATCTGGCACTACCCATGAATTATCACGATCAATCCATCTCCTGCTGCAGGGTCCTGGGGCTAAAAGGGTTAAATGTATAATTTTAATGTGTATATAATGTCATTCATGCATCCATTCTATTGTTTGTGTTATTGTTATACTTTAATGACATTTGAGGGTGTGCATGTGCACCGATGAGGTAATGTTCACATGTTGATTGTTGCATTATTCCTCCATACCCCAATAGGGGTGAAAGGAATCAAATAAAGTCTTGAAATCTTGGCACTGCACTTTGAAGTAACAAAAAAGGCAAAGCCCTTATGGCTTCTGAGCTCTTGTGACCCTTGACCTTTCTGAGGGGTCATCCGAATTAGTATGCATAGATAGGCCTTACCATCAGGTATCTCTGTAGCAAGTCTGGGTTTGAAGTTGTGAATAGTATTTGAGAAAAAACATCCGTTTGTCAAATTATTGCAATTTTGGACCCATTTCTTAAGCTCTTGTGACCCTTGACCTTTCCGAGGGGTCATCCAAATTAGTATGCATAGATAGGTCTTACCATCAGGTATCTCTGTAGCAAGTTTGGGTTTGAAGTTGTGAATAGTATTTGAGAAAAAACATCCATTTGTCAAATTATTGCAATTTTGGACCACTTTCTTAAGCTCTTGTGACCCTTGACCTTTCCGAGGTATCAACCAATTTAGTGTGCATATAAAGGTCTTACCATCAGGTATCTTTGTACCAAGTTTGGGTTTGAAGTTGTGAATAGTATTTGAGTAAAAATAAATTTGTCCAAAACTAGCTATTTTTGATATATTTCCTGATCCCCTGTGACCTTGACCTTTGAGAGAGGTCACTGAAATTTGTGTGTTTAAAAAAGGTCTTGCCACAAAGTATCCTTGGGCCAAGTTTAAAAACTGTAGCTTGAATAGTCTCCGAGAAAATGCCAACGTTAAAGTTTTCCATGGCAGACGGCAGGTGGACGCCGGATGGACGACCACTGGCCCAGAACATACTCAAATTTGCTTCACACATGAGCCAAAAAACAAAGTACTGTGCATTTAATGAAAGACGTTTATCATGTGCGAAATATCTGCTGAAAAGGGTGTTAGCGCCACCGGATAAGGGAGTACGGGAGACCACTCGGGGTTGGAGGGTTATGGCCCTCCCCTAGTGGTTTCCTCCCTTGGTATGAGGAACACACAGTAGTTTTTTTGGGGGGGCTAAAATTATGAGCTAAGCGAAGGTTCCAATTAGTAATGTCATCGGTAATGATTTTGAGAAAATAAATCTGCTTGTTGCCAAAGAACTGTTTTGATTAAAACATTTAGGAAAAACAATCACAAGGCTACATCACACATAACCTCCATATTCCTCCCCCCCCCCCCCCCCCAAAAAAAAAAAAAAATAAATAAATAAATAAATAAATAAATAAATAAATAAATAAATTTTTTTTTAAAATCCTTCTACGATACGATTGGAAAAACATCATCATTCCTTTCATAGACTGATCACCCTGCGTAAGTATAATGAATATAAATGTGGTCAGCAAGAGACATAGATCCTCATGAGCCCCTGCAGTGGATCTATGCCTCTTGCACAAGAGTTTCATTCTAACGTTAACACCACGCACACCTACCCTTGTTGCATGGCCGAGGGAGGGTGGTACAGCCACGGCAGGTAGCGAGTGATAGCTCGATGGTCACGACCATTTCCCCGCGCGATCTCCAGCGCAATGTACTGGGCGATGCCGGACTTGAGCTGGCTTCCCAGCGTATCCTCGTTGAGGCCTGCGCTTACACCTCTCGTGTTGCTCTGTGAAGGGACAGTCCTGACAAGCGTTAAAAACTGGCACATCGTCAACCTGTGTGCTACTTTGTGAATCGACACATTATACAGCACAGAGCCGCGGTGCATCACAAAATAAGTGCAATCAGATCATTTTTGGCTGGCAAGTGAATGGTGTCCTTCATAAACTTAGGTAAACCCCATGACTGTCAGTGGATGCAGACTGTGTGAAATCATCGAAAATTCAACATCAAAGATCAAAGGATCAGACATCAAGGGAACATGGAAACAAAGTGGTTCAGCAAGAGGCATAGATCCTCATGAGCCCCCGCAACTGCGGGGGCTTATGAAGATCTATGCCTCTTGCAGTTGGGTGGCGTTCAAATTTTCTCGGTTGTGAAAGGGTTAATCACGGCTGTTCCAAGCCTCCCATTTAGTTTTGAGGAGCGCGCGCATGCGGCGCCGTAAGATGAGGAGCCACTCAGCGTGTGAGCTCCTTGAATACCGCCCGCTGACAGCACAGAGCTGAGCACAAACTGTTACGGCTGTGCAACTATAGTCACGCTATTCTTGTCACTGTTTTACGCGAGCACGCGATGTGTGTACACGCTAAGCGCTGACCGTGTACTGCATGGGACACATTTTAATGGCACCAGACATTTACAGCATGTTGTTTAAGCTGTACTGAACGTATGTTGCATTTATGACATACACTAAAGAGCTAAGAAAATGAGCTTTCTGTAGACACTAGACATGCTTAGGAAAATGAAGATGAGCAATGCATGCAACGGACTAGAAGACAGGCAACCGGCGCGCAGTTTACCGTGAAGACAACGCAAATCTGTTGCAAATGACATGTCTTTCAACTGTTCTAACTCATGCAAAGTACTTTTGCGACAATAATCGTTCAGGCCAGCGATCTTTGTATTCAGCCACTACACTATGCACTACTCAAAATGTCAGATAGATTTACCTTGCGATCTCAGTGGGTCCTGAAATGGGATGATGTGTCATTGGTAATCCAGTGTTAGACGGAAAGTTCTTGGGTCAACGTAATCTCCACACGTAGTTGATTTCGGAAGAAGTGAAAATGTTCCCAATAATTCAAAGTTCATATACAGGGTTAGCGGCAGTGTCAGTTGCACACTTTGTATAGGTGATTTGTCTATAGCATTCTACTAAAAAAAAAAATCGGAAACGCAGAATCCACTTTACTCATTTTACAAATCAGATGGGACGCCCACAGTGAAAATGATAAACACTCTTAATGGTGATCAAATGGCTATTCTGACTAGGCGTAAATCAGATAAACACAGAACAGTTCTGGCAAAAATATATCAGTCTCAAGACAGTTTATTTCACAGAGAGACTTTTTTTCTGCGTGTACTTGGTACCGGCGGCTCTACAAGACCTTTGAAGATTGGTGAAACTGCTGACATGTTCTGTCATGATGACACAAATTTTGTCTTGTTCATTTTTCATCCCCCATGCTCTTCGCTCGAGTCGATTGATGACTGTGTGCGTTTCTTCCCCTCAGTCCTTGCTCACCATGCAGTCCAAGTCCAAAACCGTATTTACGAATGAATGGCAGACAATGATGTTCCAAGAGATGTTGTTTAGGTGTTATTCGCATGCGCACAAACTCTCTGTGGTAAAATGACATGTATTGCTTGATGTCTCTGTCAAGAATGTCGATGTCTTCTTCCTTCACAGGTCGTGAATGGGAAATATTGGCATGTATGTTTGAGTACAGGGTGTTTAGAGTTTGAAACTTGTGGCTTATCTCTGCGGATCTCCTTTTGATATTAGATTCACCAACAAGATCTGCTGTTTTGCTAACAACGCTCTCAGACAGTAGGCTGATGGTATCTGCTTGCATGTACTTGTGGCAATGATTGCCAATAAATGAGCGACCATGATAAGCTTGTTTACATATTTTACTCTCCCACAGCACGGCATCCAAGTGGCATGTTACAGGTCCTGGCAAGAGCGGCAAGTGGAGTTTAGATTTCATCTCTTCGATTTTGTCTTCTTTTGCAAATATTTCATCCTGGAGTTGACTGTATCTAGCCTGCAAGTCAGCTAGTGGTGTTTCATCGTTGATGACTGGTTCATCATAGAGAAATACAAGTTAGGTTTCGAGATCTCGCTTTTCTGTTTCTTCGTTTTCAATTTGTTTGATCTGTTGGACGTAATCGTTGAATGCCAGGCTGCAGTCTGCTGTTTATCTCTAACACTGTCACTTTGAGCTAGTGACTTGCCAATTATTTTATCTAAAGAATGACAAGTCATTTTCCAGCAAATCGTGATGTTTCTTGTGATTCCAAGCAGTATGTGCAGATACGGCGGCGCAACATAGTCAAGCCCAATATCAACAATCGGTCGTCGAATTGCGTTGTTATGCAGTTTAGCGACTTTATTTTTTGAACGCCTGTATTTTCTGTTGTCACTCCTGATGTTAGCAACGCTTCACTTTGGGATGTTTACTTCAAGGAACTGGGGTGGAGCTTGAATCTGTGCTTTAGACGCTTGACAGTAAAGGCATGGATGGGTGCTCTGTGCGCCCAAAATCCCGTACAGTTTTAAAAGAAAATCATAGTCGCCATACAGGAAAAGACGAATCTTCTTGTTTCTTCATGTCATTGTCTGCAACGTCTTCAGCTGGTCTTTGTACGGCTTTAGCAGTCTGCGGAGGTTATCAGGACTGTCTTTGCAATCAACGATGAGTAGAAGACATGTGCTATTCTTTGACTTTGGGTTTCTAATTTTTGCAATCTGTAGTGGTCAAAGATGCTTGATGACAACCTGCCGCTTTCAGGATTTGTTCTCTGGCTTTTTCCGTTTTAATTTTAAGCTCTGAAATCTGTTGTGTAAAAGAATCATCGGCATTTCCTCCAGAAACATTTTGCCTCATTTTGTGAAGTATTCTTGATCGTTTTTTCCTCAGAGGGGACTTTGCTACCCCTGACGATTTTCTTGGCTGTGGAATCTATTTCAGTACAACAGGCTGACCTCTTGTCTTACATTTGACGGTCATTTTGTCATCGGATTCTTGCATTTTTGCTTTAGCCAGCTAGGTAAGATAGACTTCTTCGACACAGGTCAGAGGTGTCTGGATGTGATGAGGTTGTCTCAGTTGTTTCTGCTGATGAAATGGTGATGTGGCGATGTCTCTGACTGCGGGTTTTGGGGGTGTTTTGAATATTATGACTGGAGACACCTGATGCAATATGTCGGCTATTTTCTGTTGTTTTGCTGGCGTTGATGTCGACGGACCTGTCTGGTCATCAGCTATAATGCTGCAATCAAACTGAGCCGCCTCAGCAGAAATTTCTGACACATTCGTTTTGGTGCACCCACTTTGATTTCTTTGGCCGGCCACCTTTACATTGTAACTCAAAATGATTGCATGCGCTGCATTCAATTTCTGACATTGTGGCATGACTGACAGTGGTTGTTATGGTAGATGTGTGTGCACGTTTGCATGATATGAGTTTCAAATAACACTTTCTACACATTCCTTTCGGATGTTTGTCTTCTTCATCTTTACATACATCAATAACATGAAAAGCAGAAAGATCGTCTACATAATCAACACACAGTTTAAAGTGTTTAAGTCTGTCTTTCTTTTGCCTTTTTACTCGCTCTGCACAAATACTACACAAACTACTCAATCGTTCCATGTGGTTTGAATAGGAATGTTGTGTGTCATACTCCATTTTAAACATCTGCGAAATAATAATAATAATAATAATAATACATAGTTCTTGTATAGCACTGTTTTCCAGGAAACCACTGGACTCACTGCGCATGCACAACAGCACACCCTCTCTCTCAGACACACGCACGATTATACACTACTTTAAACCACCCCATCTCTTCCCAACACCTTATATTCACTTCCTCTAGGATCAGAATAAAAGGCAGCCAACAGTTAGCTAAAGATGAGCTAAGTGTTAAATGCCCAACAGAAAAGAAAAGTCTTTAAGTGAGCTTTGAACTGTGACAATGTGGGCAGATTCCGCATTTCAGTTGGCAGGGAGTTCCACACACTTGGGGCTAAAAAGGTGAAAGAACGCTCCCCGACAGTTTTCATGTTCAGCTTTGGGATTTTTAAAATACACTCATATGCTGGTCTATAAAACCTTCTATAACAAATCACAGGTAAATCTATCCAGGAAAAGAAAAACACTTACTTGTAGCACTATGTTACACTAACACATATCACTCATTGAAAATCCAAACAAAAGTATTTTGAAAGCACAGCAATGCTCTAAAGCCAGCACAAATTTGGCACACTGCCCACATAAAATAGTAAGTGTAAAGAAGGCCTACTACCAGGCGGTACCGGATGCCCATCACAATGCGTTGTAACTAGGTCAGCTCGCCACTTGAGAAGCTAGCGCGGCACTACCTAACTAAATGTGTGGGTTTGTAGAAGAAATGAACAGCTGTGTAATACAGCACTCACATAATGCCAATACAAACAAAAAGGTCTAACCTATGACCCCAGGTTTTGCAGCATGCATTATACTGGGCCTTACCTGTACACACTAAGAGATTGTGGAATGTGTGCTTACAGCCGTCAGGTCCCAATGGACAAGCTAGAACACGCGATCCCACTGACCTTGACTTTGGTGAGGGTGTGAAGGTCGCCAATGAAATCCATGCAGTCGGTGATGTGTTGTCGCATGCACTCGGCTGCGCAAGTGCTGATGAGGGTTTGTGACTGGGCAGCGTACAGAGCACTGGCCTCGGCCAGCGAGTTGGACAGACACAGGGTGCCGCCTGCATCCAGCACTACAAACTGCAGATGAAAACAACAATAAAACAATCACACACTCCGATTGAATGCTAAATCGTAAAAATTGCTGTCGCTGAATGCCTGAAGATCTCTGCTGTGTGACAGCAAGTCTAATTTTGAGGAAATTGAGATTTTTGATTGTTGCACTATGAACACGTAAAACAACTGAAGTCCAGTGATGGTTTTCTCTCGTGTTTATTTCAGTCTAAAGAGCATTGTCTGGGGTTGGGCAAGACCAACCACAGACTACAATTCGGTCGTTCTCTCACTATTTGCTCTCTCTTCGACTTTCGTCCATCTCTCTCACTCTCCTCTCAATCTCCTCTCGTTGTGTTCCCTCTCTCGTTGTGTGTCTCTGTGTCCTGGTTGTCTGTCCCCCAGTATGTATATACCCTTGCCCTTATCAATCATCTTCCCACTTAGGACCCGCCCCTCGTTTAGGGCCAGTCCCGTTACGTGATTATGGCGTCCCCGCGTGCCAACGGTCCCGTTAATTAGATGCCACTCATTTCCCATATAGTAACCGTTTCCGGATGGCTGGTCCGTTATCTTGATTAAAGCTGCCCGGCACGTCCGGTAGTTACATACAGACGCTACTCATATCGCGCGTCACCGGAAACTACATCCGGTTGCCAGATGTGGAGGCACGCGTCAGTAGTGCAACATTCCTCCCTAACCCGAGAAAAATACATCCCGTTCAGGATTATTTTTCTATCTTGTTCAGGAGGGTTTACACTTCGGGACATAATAACAATATAATTCCACAACATTACACAACTAGATCAAAATACATTTCAAATCGGTCTGTCATATCTTATCCAATTATAACAACAACTATTCCATCCAAACACATACAACATAAAATAAAAGAGAAAAAGTTCATTGTCAACACTGAAATTGTTCGTCTCTCATGGGCACCGTTGCGCTCACAGTCCCAACATAATTCATCCACCTCATAGGTCGCCTCATTTCAAGGCCGGGTAGAAATTCACGACTGGCGATGTCGTCTTCAGTTCCACCCTGTCTTCCATCATCAGTGCGGAGGCACTTGCTCCGTAGACGTCATTGTCGTCCGCCACAGTTGTAGCCACCGATCCCGGGTCCAGTGTAGGTCGAGTGACCTCACTATGCCATCGCCTAAGTCTCGATAAAGGGCCAGCTTTTAACACACAAAATATCGGGCTACTCCCACTATTTCGCCTACAATTGACATGATTACTGCCATTACTAATAAATTATAAATGCTATCTGCTAAACCCAATATCCTGAGACAGAGGACGAACCTCATCTTGCACGTCTGCAAAATGTAATTTACACCCATAGTCGTATATTCATACACCCAAAAATAAATTTTTCAATTAAAATATATTTTTTTGAAAAATACTTACCGATGGTATTACACTTAGGAATGGTTCTTAGCTAGCCTAATTTTAGCCAAATTTGGTTGTGTCCGTATACGGTATCGTTGGCAGGAGTGGGGCGCCATAGAATAGGCCCCCGCCAGAATAGCCTCCCCTTCTTCCCATCCGGTGCGAAAATACCCGTCATACCTCAGTTTAGTTTCTTAGCCAACCGCGGCAAGCGGGGCCGGTGGGAGGGACCTTCGAGTAATACCATCGGTAAGTATTTTTCAAAAAAATATATTTTAATTGAAAAATTTATTTGTTTTCTCAAAACACATTACCGATGGTATTACACTTAGGAAGAATCACAAAGAGGAGGTGGGTGCCGCCCTATCGCCCCCACTGCCAACGACACAGCCCACAGACCCGCCCTCGTACAGCAAACTCCCGATAATTTTAGCTAAGGTACTTACGGCGCCTAGGGCGCCGGGAGGGAGTGTTGCGCTGCTGCGATGTCTCCCACCAGCGTGAGGTTCTGCCGCTGGGTGGAGAGGTCCCTCAGGTAGAATCGGGCAAAAGTGGACTCCGCTCGCCATCCCACGGCCGCCACAATGTCTTTCACTGCACAATTGCGGTCGAAGGCGAGACTTGTGGCCATGGCTCGGACCTCGTGCGCCCTGATGTGCATACGTTGCGCTACTTCTGGCGCGAGGTCTTGATAGGCCGAGCGGATCACCCATCGAATCCATGAGGAGATGGTCTGGGCGGATATGTCCTGTCTACCTGGGGACAGAGGGAGAAAAAGGCGGGTCCGTCCTCTGCGCAGCGGTCTGGTCCGTCGCAGGTACACACGCAAGGCTCTCACCGGGTCCTGTTGTCTGGACTCCCGGGTGGATTCTGTCACACGTAAAGGTCGGATGGTCATCATCTGTGGGGTCGTCAGGGGCGACCGCGTCTTGGCGAGAAAGGATGGTTCAGGCAGCAGTTGCACCGAGCCGTCAGTCCGGAACTGCAGACAATCTGATCGTGTGGACAGCGCGTGAAGCTCACTGACCCTGGAAGCGGTAGCCAGGGCCAACAGGAAGCACGTCTTTCTAGTTACGTCCGGTAAGCTTGCCAACTGTAGGGGTTCAAAACGGGCAGAGTTGAGCCAGGTCAGCACCCAAGGAAGGTCCCATCTAGGCAACAGTGACCGTAGCGCCGGGCGTTGTAGACCGAAGTGTGTCATGAGATCAGCCAGGTCTTTGCAGGCACCAGGGTCTGCCCGGCCCAGGTGGCGGTAGGTGTCAGCAATCATTGCCAGGTAACCCCGGATGGTAATAGGCGCCAAACTCTGGAAGTTGAACAGCCAGAGGAAGAACTCCGCCAGCTGGGGCATCGTCAACTCAGTGGGGGTAAGGTTGTTGTCACCACACCAGTCGCACAGCACCTTCCACTTCCCCTCGTAGACTCGTCTGGTAGAGGGTCTGCGCGCAGCAGCGATAGCTTCCACTGTGTCACCTGAGAAGCCTCTTCTGGTGAGGGCCTGCCGCACAACCTCCAAGCGTGTAGAAGGAGGCGCTCCGGGCAAGGGTGAAACAGCGGCTGTCGAGGCTGCTTGAGCATCGTGCGAGGCGTAGGAAGCTGCAGAGGAGGACTGGTGGCTAGGTTCAGCAGGTCCGTCGTCCACGACTTGCTCCAGCAGAAGGGCGCCACCAGGAACAGAATCGTGTTGCAGCCGCGAAGCTTGTGGAGGACTTTGGGAACCAGCACCGTCGGCGGATAAGCGTAGGCGATGAGCCCGTCCCAGGGAATGGACAGTGCGTCGACCGCCCAAGCTAGAGGATCTGGAACCGGTGAGACGAACAGCGGCAACTGGTGGTTCCAACGGGTGGCGAACAGGTCGATCATAGGAGCTTCCCATCTGGCCGCGATCAACTGGAAGATGTCCGGCCGCAGTGTCCATTCTGTGTGTAGGAGCTGTCCGCGGCGTGATAAGGAGTCGGCCAGCACGTTGAGATGACCTGGAATGTGCCTGGCGCGCAGAGTGATGCCCCGATCTTCGCACCAACGAAGCAGCTGGTACAGGAGGATGCACAGAGATGGGGAGCGCGTACCGCCCTGCTTCTGTAGGTAGGCGACGACTGTCGAGTTGTCGGACAGCACGAGCAGTTCCTGACCCTGGAGCTGAGAGTCCCACGTCAATAACGCCTGCCACACCGCCTGCAACTCCAACCAGTTTATGTGTCGGGTCAGAAGATCCGTGGGCCACACCCCCGAGGCTGTCGTGAATGACGGTAGCAGATGGGCTCCCCAACCGGTGAGACTTGCGTCGACGCAAAGGGACAAGCTGGGAGGCGGTGTGTAAAGGGAGACTCCCGAAGCCAGCCAGTTGTGGTCCGCCCAGCGCCTCAGGTGTGGAAGTAACATCGGGGGAACCGGAATCAGAGCGTCGATGTCGTCCTTCGAGGGTCGCCAATGAAGTAGTAGGTGCAACTGGAGCGGTCGGGAATAAAGACGTCCCAGGGGAATCAGGTCTGAGGCCGCGCTCATCAGGCCCAGCAACTGTAGCCACACCCGTGCAGAGACCTTGTCCTGCTGAGCCACCTGTCGCGCCAGATCGCTGATCTTCTGTATACGCGTCTCCGGGAGTCGCACTAAGTTGAGATCGGTGTGGAACTCCATTCCCAGGTGGACGAAACGGCGGGACGGGGAGAGGTCGGACTTGCCCTTGTTGACGATGAACCCGAGGAATTCGAGGAGGTCTAGGAGTGCGTCTCGGTCCCTCTCCAAGGCGGAGTCCACCTGGTTTCGTAGAAGAAGATCGTCGAGGTAGTTGGACGTAGGGCTTGAGCTCGTCCTTCTGGCCCTGGCGACGACCGCGTCCATGATCCTGGTGAACACCCACGGGCTGAGGTTGAGACCAAAGGGTAGAGCGCGGAACTGGTAGACGATTCCGGCAAAGGCGAACCGAAGGAAGCGTCTGGACGCCGGGTGCATGGGAACATGAAGATAGGCGTCTGAGAGGTCGAGGCTGATGGCGAAATCGAACGGCTGCACCGCGGAACGCAGGGCTCGAGCGGTTTCCATCCGGAACGGCGGGGCGACGAGGAACTTGTTCAGGGCGGAGAGGTCTATGACCGGACGCCACTTGCCCCCCGGCTTGGGAACAACAAACAGACGACTGTAGAAGGCCGGAGAGTCGTGGCGTCTGACTACCTCTGTGGCGTTCTTCTGGAGTAGAGCAGCCACCTCGTTGCGTAGTGCCTCTGCTCTGAGCGAGTCGACTGGCATCGACGTCCAAAGTGGAGACCGGTGCAGTGGAGGGGGTGAGCGGAACGACAGCTGTAGGCCTTGGCAAACTGTCGAGAGGATCCACGGGTCGTCGGGAAACAGCGAGGTCCAAGCGTCGCTGTGAAGTGCTAGTCTCCCGCCGACAGGGGACCCGGAAGCGGTCGGGGGAGACGTGGTCGGAGTGTAGTCATCGGGCCCTACCACGCCCGAAAGGACGGCGGGCAGGTCTAGGCCAAGCGGGGGCGGGGACGGGGGCGTCTGCGGGGCCGGGTTTAGGTCGGCGGGGGCGACCAAAGGCCGGTTGGCGGGGGGGGAGACGTCCACGAATGGTAAAGGGGCGAACGCTGGGTCTGGTGGTCCGCAAGCCTCGACCCGCGGGCCTGCGGGCTGTAGGAAAGCGGGGCGGGGCGAACCTGGTGGGCCACAATTCCTTGCTGGATTCCTTAACCGACTGCCAATGAGGGCCGAAGAGGAGCTCGTTGCCAAGCGGGGCCCGCCGCAGCTGGTTCTTGATCTCCGACGGCAGTGAGCAGGCTTGTAAAACAGCATCTCGCCGCATGAGGTCGCAGTTTGCCGCCGCCGTCATCGCGTTGACCGAGGTGTGGTAGGCTGCGCGGTTGCAAGACACGGTCAAGGCTAAGATGTCGGTCAAGAGCGGTGCGATGGTAGGGCTCCAAGCTTCCTCCACCCGTCGAACTATCGCCTGAGTCGCCAAGTCCAAGAACCCTGCCGAAGCTAGCGCATTGCGGATGAGTACCGCCGTCTTAGTCAGTCCAGGGGGGAATACCGCTCTTTCTTTTTGTCGAGTAAGGCCCGCACAGGAAGTCGCTGAGGGATCCACCTCCGGCAGAGGGCAAGCGAAGGCCTGAGAATGTCCTGCGTACCACTTCTGCTGGAAAGCTATCATGAGGTCCGCCGGCCGCTTGTGGTCCGAGAAGAATCCCGTATCTCCAAGCGAACCCTGAAGTAGATGAGTCGACAGGGCATCTCGGATGTCCCGAAATCCAGGCGGTTGCGGTAGAGACTTGAAGCGCTTGGCGTGACGCTCCGCGTCCACAAAGGCCGAGGCTCTCTTCTTAGCCGGTGGAGAAGGAGGGCAGTCTTCCGCCGGTAAGGTAGCGGCAATAAGTCGCGCCGCTTCGTCTAACGCACGCATGGTCTCCGTTCTGTGTCCGAACGACGCTGGGGGAACATCCGTTTCCTCCGGAGAATCCGAGTGCAGGCTTGGCGCGGCGTCCAACCAGGCGGACACCGAGTCTCCAGGAGTCAGGCTGACGGAGTCCAGAACACGAGCAGTGATTCCAAGCTTGTCTGAAGCCCTCCCGGGATCCGCGGGCGCAAGGGGGGTCGTGTGGTGCCGCGGCGACGAAGCCATGTTGGGAAGAGGAAGTCTTCCATCGGTTGCAGAAGGCGAACTCCTGGGAGCCCGGTGCACCCGCGGCGAGCGGCTGTGACGCGAAGAGCGGGAACTGTGCGAAGTCCGCCGGGACCGACGTGAGTCCTGTTTTGTCCGTGTCGCTGAGCGACGCCTGTCACGGGGGTCCCGTGAGGCGTGATGACGAAAGGAACGAGGGCTAACATGACGGTAAGAGTCCACTGTACTGGTGTGCCGTCTCGGACTCGATCTCCTTTGAGTGTCTCTGCGTGGTAAGGGGTAGCAACTCGAGTCCGAAGAGCTAAGCTCTCTCGAACGAAAGCGGCGATCAGGATCCCGACGTGAGGTCGAAGGTCGTCTTTCCAAACTATATCTGCCGCGTGTGCTGTGGCCCCGCGCTCGGAAAGGCGAAACAGAAGCATCACCCCTAACCTGGGATCTGGAGGTAGTGCGCGTGTCCAAACCCGGCTTGTCCACCCTGCGGGGGCCTGCGTCTCGCAAAGGCGGAAATCTCTCTGTCTGTCGTTTGTCCGCTCTATCGTGCGGCGAGGTGGCCACCAAGGCCGCACTCGAGGGCGTGTTTCTCTGCTCATAATGGACCAGAGTCCCCGACAGCCGTCCCTCCCGCAGGCGCTTATACTTGTCGAGCCTGCGATCTTCCGAGCGAGCGAAGGCTGGTAGCGTCGTGGTGTCGCCAAGTGCCGCCATCTCTGCGGCCTTATCAATGGTTGCCGCTACTAGCACTAACGACGTGTCAGCTAACTCACCCGCTGACGCATTTCCAGGTTCCGGTGCCTTGTCCGCCACAGGTAAAGGCCCTGCCTTGGGCCCCCCAAGGGTGTCCGTGGTCGTCTCTAAAGATCGATCTCTCGGCGGTGACCTATGGTCTCTGCGGGACAACGAAGTCCCTATGTAACCTCTAGAGGCCTCTGACCGGCGCTCTCTGGTAGGCTTTGTACGCTCTCCGTGGGACAACACAGTCTCTGTCACCGACTTGGGGCCCACCTTCGTACATTTGGTCGTCTCTGCCCAGTTACTACTGCCAGGACTGGAATGGTCTCTGCGGGACAACGAAGTCCCTGTCACTGGCTTAGGTCCCACCTTTGGGCCTCCGGTCGTCTCAGCCAGGTCACTTCTGCGAGGCCTGGAATAGTCTCTGCGGGACAACGAAGTCCCTGTTACTGACTTTGATCCCACCTGTGGGCCTCCGGTCGTCTCAGCCAGGTTACTTCTGCTAGGCCTGGGATAGTCTCTGCGGGACAACGAAGTCCCTGTTACTGACTTAGGTTCCACCTGTGGGCCTCCGGTCGTCTCAGCCGGGTTATTCCTGCTAGGCCTGGAATAGTCTCTGCGGGACAACGAAGTCCCTGTGACTGACTGGGTTTTCTCCTTAGGGCTGGCCGTCCGCGTCGGCCGGTCTTGCATAGGCCTCGGACGCTCCCTGCAGTAGAAACGCCACAGGTCTGACCACGCTTCTTCCGGCCATGAGGCGCAGACATCACAAGTATGGGTTGAATCACAACCGGAGCAGGGAAGGCAAAACTCGTGTTCATCTGAGGGCCATTGAAAATCCCGACACATCGTGCAGGTACGAACCTGGTATCTGAAACAAGATAGCATAATGAAGGACGAGCGAGCGTGGCCTCTAAGGACACGCAAGAAGTGACTGCGCGCACAATGTATCGAGCCTACTCGAAAAACGAAGCGAGTGCACCGCACGTGCCGACGCTCGGCGCTCTTTCCCCCCCAGAGCGCCGGTCGAGGGCATGTACCGAGATGTTACCTGGCCATGTCGAGATCGGTGTCAACCCACGTCTGTCCAGCGAAGTGAAGACCCCGACGCAAGTGGTAGCTCGCCGCGAAGTCCGACCGGGCAGCAAGTCGAAGTCGTGCTCAGAAACCACAAGGCCCAGTCCCCACTGCTAAGTTTCCCGTCACCAGAAACCGCCAGACACAGTGTCGAACAGACCCAGGCGCAGACAAGTAGCCGCCGAGTGAAGACGCAAGTCCAACCAAGGTCGAAGACCGGTTCAAGTCAGCACGGAGCTCGAAGTGGACACAACCGAACTCGGCGCCAGCTAAGAACTAAACTGAGGTATGACGGGTATTTTCGCACCGGATGGGAAGAAGGGGAGGCTATTCTGGCGGGGGCCTATTCTATGGCGCCCCACTCCTGCCAACGATACCGTATACGGACACAACCAAATTTGGCTAAAATTAGGCTAGCTAAGAACCATTCCTAAGTGTAATACCATCGGTAATGTGTTTTGAGAAAACAACTGCATTATCTGCACGATTTCCTGATTGATCCTCTCTCAATACCACTTGAGAGTTGCATTTTAAATGAAGCCTAAAGTAGATCTCCTATAGCCTTTAATAACCGCCTCACTCCTTTACTCCTAGACTTAGGCAGGATTGCGTCCACATGCTTTATCCTATCATCATCAGAGTTATCTGATGTGCCTTCGCCCGAGCTAACATCAGCCGATTCTGCTTCGACTGTTTGTCTCCTCTTCTGGCGTCTAACCCTTTTTTGCTAACTCCATGAGAGGCATGTCGTCTTCTGAAGACGAGTTCTCCTACTCTCTACGCTGTCTTTTGATCCAACTTTCTCTTGAAGGTAAGTCGCCTACATCTTCACTGTCACTGGAAGAGCTGTCTTCCGGTGCGATCGCATAATTAGTCTTTCTGAGGGGCCTAATTGTTTCCGCTGAGGGTTTAGGCCACTCATCTAACTTAGCGAGTCTTATGTGCTCTGCATGCACTTTAACTACTTCACCAGTCAATTGGTTCCTGATCCTGTACGTTACTGGGGTTGTTTGCTCGACCACTCTATAGTAAGGTTTCCATTTGCTGTCTAGCTTGTTTTTCCTTTGATTATTTTTATAGTACACTGGGTCCCCGACTTTGATTTCGTCACTTTTGACCTGTCTGTTTGCATATTTTACCCCCCGCTTCTGCGATTTCTTTATCCGTTGATGCACCTGGGTGAACAATTTGTGCTGTTGTTCTAAGGCTACCTTATGAAGGTCCTCTCCGACATATTTCCGTCTAGGCCTCAGTATGTTATCTAATGGTAACACTAGATCTCTGTTATACAGTAGAAAGAATGGAGAGCACCGAGTCGTTTCTGAAACGCTAACCCTGTATGCCGACAACGCATGATTGATGTGCAAATCCCACGTTTGGATATCTTCCTGTATTTTCTTCGACATGATATCATTCATGGTACGATGAAATCTTTCTACCTTGGCGTTAGACTGTGGATGATAATAGCTCGTCAAGACATGATCTATGTTTAGTTCACTGAGAACCTCCCTCATGATCCGATTGACATTTTCTGTGCCATTATCGGTAACCACCTGCAAAGGACAGCCGTGTCGAGGAATTATCTCATCCATCAAGATTTGAGCAACAGTTTCTGCCGACTTATCTGGCGCTGGAAAGCACTCTGGATATCCGCTGTAATGGCAAACAAACCCTAAAATGTACTTGTTCCCGGACAGACTAGTAGGGAATGGACCCTGTATGTCTACACTAACCTTCGCAAACGGATATGGAGGAACGTCCATTTCCTGCACTGGGACTTTTTGTTTCTGCAAAACCCTTTGCTGACAGGTAATGCAACCGCCTATGTATTCGTTCAACCCCCTGTACATGTTTGGCCAAAAATACTTCTGTTTGATGGTGTCGTAAGTCTTGTCAAGGCCCATGTGCCCATTTCCGTCATAATACTGGTTTATGACATGCTCCACCAAATGGCATGGCACCACTAATCTCGCTACTGGATCGTCATCAATATTCGACAAGAAATACAAGACATCTTCTATGAACAAATACCTCCTTTTTACACTGGCCGGTGCTTCCTCGTTCAGTAGCTGCTCTTTCAACTTAACAATGTCTGGATCTTTGTCTTGCTCCGTGATCATATCGAACCCTGTCACCTCTACCTTTTCTAAAGTTTCTCTTGGATCATCCGTCTGACAACTTGCAAACTGCTTTGGTTTAAACTGACTGGAGTTAATCACCCCTATCTGGAACGCATTGTCGCTCACTTCTGTAACTATTTCTTCCGTCTCTTCTGATACTAACTCCTTTCCGTTTATTTGCGGCACTCTAGACAACAAATCAGCCAACACATT